>JAQPZY010001667.1:1487500-1680000 GCA_029931535.1 Margaritifera margaritifera
TTTAAAATATAAAATGAGTGCATGACAAAAATTACGTAACTGTGTATCCCGGGCTTATTTAAAATGGCTGAAAATAAGCAAGGCAAACGATCTCCAGTTTGAAAGTGTGTCACAAATGTTGATGCCATCAGCAAACGGAAAGCTAAATATAACCTGTACTATACAGAGGTTACCTACACCGGTGCGATGACCAACCACTTGAAACATATCAACAAGTCTCTTGAAAGTGAATACGTGGACTCTGGCAACAGAATACTCACCGAACAGCCAATTACCGCCTTTACGTCACCAGCGTTATGTCTAAAGTGAATTGGCAGCGATGTATTAAAAAATAGTCATCTATGCGTGATCTCTGACCACTCAGTATAGTTTGGGGAAAAAGATTCGAAAGTGTTATGCCGAATTAAACTCTTTGAACAAAGTGCCAGGAAAAACAACCATTTCCAAATATGTTCTTGTCTGCTATGCAATTATAATATGAGTAACTTTCGAGATGACCTCAGTGTTTAGTGCGATATCCAAACAGCTGACTATACCATTGGGGAAAAAACAAATTATTCCACGCGTAAGTTTTGCATTGGCGTTAATTCTAACTATTTCCATACATCCGAACTATATATTAAAAGAGAAAATGAAGAAATTGTAATTGTTCGCTTGAAAATTCTAGGTGATTGAAATTGCACGTGTCTGGATTCTGTCTTTGAGGTGATACTGTTGTTGGTTTAACTTTTTTCTAACAGTGCAGTCATCGTAGACACATTTTGTAACTTTTTGTATACGTGTAGAACTAATGTTTAAGGAAATTTACGTACCAGTACAGATTCAACTCTGTTAAATATGGAAGTATAAGTTTGATTCTTGCTTGAATCCTGATAACATTATTGTCATTTATGGAATCATTAGAGCAATGAGTCAGCCTGTATTCCGGAATACACCCCATCTTGCTGAAGTTTCTTGATACATACAGCGGTCATTGTTTTACCAAAATTCGAGCGGACGGTTAGATAAACAGGTAAATAGTGTTATCACAAAAAATACATATTTTTGGACTTAATTAAGAAGACTCTATTTTTCCAATCAATATCCTTAATGAAAACAATTGACATTAGGCACAAAGCGACCGTTCTGGCATGCAAGTGGATTATACTCACGTTCCAATGGTCGTTTAAACGTTGAATTTTGTTTGTAACGTAACAGCCTTAGTCATTAAGTTTTTTTTTTATCAGTGGTGATCTTTAAAATATTTTACGATAAACAAACATGCACCTCAAAAGGCTTTGCCTTGAGTAGATATATACAAAGTCATCAGAGATATGATAGTATTTGTGTGTGCGTGCGCGCAATTTGTATTCAGTCTCGTGTATTGATCATTTTCATAGACGATTTATTGTTCCTTTTGTTGGCGTCTGACGGATAAGTATAACAGTCTTCTGGTTCAGCTGTATAAAGTGTTGCATGAAATCGACATGAAAACCTGAATCAATGACATTAATAATGCACAGGGTCAATTACCAACTAAGGAAAAGGACATAACAGTCACGATCATTGTATTAGGAAATGTACAGTGTTGATTTCCTGTTGTGTGAGAGAAAGACAGTAGCTGTATATTTTTCACACATGCAAAAGAACATGTGTCACTTTTCGATCCCGGTACACGTTCAGAAAAGTCAAAATCTGGCAAAGGAAGTGCATGTCTGGTTTTGTGATTCAAAACTAAGCACGACGCTTTTTATACATGCATATAGAGACTTTATCTTGTACAAATTCGCTGAGAAAATTGCATGGCTTACGTCTTAAATGTCTGTAATTTGATAATATTGCAATATTCTGCGAAATCGTTAACTGATTCGGCAGAACTTTGCCTTGAGTAAATAACTTGTGTAGAAATGCAGTTACTAATCTTTATCGTTAACCTAAATGTCTAGTTTCGATAAAGAGAGCATCAAACGAGGATATAAACAAATATTTTGGACATACACTCAGTGTGCTTTTTAATACCTATCTACAATCTTTAGAGAAGATGTTCTATTAATGTATCAAAATAAACAGAATCATATTTACATCAACTTATATTGGAAATAATATTTTGTCATCAATATTTTATGATTTTATCTATTTAATTATCTCTCTCTCTCTCTCTCTCTCTCTCTCTCTCTCTCTCTATATATATATATATATATATATATATATATATATATATATATATATATATTAATTCTGAGATCCATGTTTTGATACATGCGTACATGTGTTTCTTTTTGTTCATATGGACCAATATATCCTTTTCGTGTGTTGAAGTAGGCACAATAGTGGATATCGTATCACGAATATAATATATGACAGAAACATACAAACTGAGTAAAATAAGACTTGATACATAATCGAGATAATTTAAATAGTAAGTTTCTTATATATTAATGAAAACCTTTTGCTACTAGTGAAGAAATATGTTATAATTAAATAAAGTAGACTCACTTCATTCAAAACTGCAATCCTAAATATCGGAGGACATTAAATATAAAACAAAGTTGTAGAATAAACTGCTGGCAAGGATGAGAACGAAAAAAAAAAAAAAAAAAAGTCATAATATGGCGTAAATCGTAAATCTAGGTCCACTCGAAAATAATGGTTTTATAACTTGTCTTTCCTTGTTTACTTTTTGTTGTGAAAGTTTTGTCTGCACTCACCGAATATAGTCACATAACTTTACAAGAATGTCGCTACTGGTAATACGTTGTAGGACGAGAATGGACAAAGTCGCCCTTTACGTCTTTACAGTTCAAACAGAGTGATATATGTATGTGGAAACACATCTAACAACATTATATTTGTAGTCAGGGACCTTTTGTTGCTGACTTTTGAACATTCAACAGCAACACATAGGGCTAATGTTTGGGACAAACAGATTGCTGTTTATTGCAACCAAAATAGTTCCACACTGCCGTGATTTGTTTTCATGCGAATTCTATACAAGTCTCAGACAGCATATAAAATATAAAATAATGGCTATTTTCTGCATTTAAAACTGAATAAAAGAAAAGCTCATCATCATCCTGTTTCCGCAATTAATATCTTTTCAAATATATTCTCCAAAATATAATGCAATAACAGCTAGCTCTTAAGTAACTTGGTATTTATACTCATTTTAAACGATAAGAAAACATTTTAATGTTAACTATAAACTGATATTTTCGGACGCAATTGACCATTTGCATAACTTAATAATATCCGTACGCATAACAAGACTAATTATTCGTTTTTTTTTTCTTTATAAACATAGTAACATATGTAATCTTTGTGTGTCTTTGTGGAATGTTTCTTTGTATATGTCAATGAGGGCAGGCAATACACACTTCTCCCAACTTTGAATTTTTCCGCAAAACAACATTTCCTACAAGTGCATGTATCAAAACAAATATCCGGCAGCTTACAGTAATCTTGTTACCGCTATTAACTATGGTGTTCAGTATAATCACTGGTAACGCTTTATACTTACTTAAACTGATGAAAAAATTATTCAGGTCCTCTCAGCATTCCACTTAGTTCCTTTCCTGACCACGATTATAACATACCTATGCTCCAATATGTAGAAAATGAAAAGAATGGCGACAGAAGACCTCAATCAACGAAACAATTCTCGTTAGTTTGAATAAAACCTGAAACAAGAAAAAAGAAACGGTTCTTTAATGCAATAGATCCTACTTGAGAACACAAAAACTGTTTTCATCATATAATTCCTTGACTGTATCTGTTTTTAGTGCAATCTGTGCATTTAGTCATCGTTGTCTATACAAGATTTCATATAAGCAATTAGTTTATTTATTAGCAATTAATAGTAACTGTTTGACAATTATCGGAAGAGTACAATCTTCAGCGATTGCTAATTGTGATAACAAATTGCGGAGGCACACTATAAATTTGATATTGAATAATAGGTATCTGATACAAATACCTGTGAAAGTATTGAACACAACAAATTTACGTCTTTGAAACTTTGTATTGAATTTGTTCTAAGTTTCAAAACGAAACACGACCGTTATAGATTTCTTCTTAATTAGGAAAACTGTCATTTCTTTGAAGTAATCTATTTAATTGTGTAAAGAAATATTTAATCTAATTTAAATTAGTTACGGTAACAATCGCATCTATTTATCCAAACGTCCTGTTTATCAGAACGTACGCTATATAGGAAAAATTTGAATCACCAGAACCGACCAACCAATCTAGTCTTATGAAAGTGTAAATGGAATTGAAATGTCGATGGAAATCATTCAATTGGACGTTGCATGTTTCTACCAGTGAGACTTGCATGATTACGACTAGTACAAAAAAGTCAAAGAAGTTACACACATTTTCGCGTAGTAACCGTAAATATTCGGAGGTCTTTAATATACCTATAAATAAACACACTGTCCTTTTGAATATCACCCATACAAAAAATCCAACTCTCTCTTTAATTTTAAATTAAGAACAATTTTTCTAATTGTCCTTTAATCAATCTCTTCCTGACATCGATTTTACGAATACCAAATTTTCTTCCTGAAAAGAAAACGTTTCAAAACGATTTTCCTCAGTCCGAGATAATAAACTTTACCATTAACATTTGGATGATACAATGGATCATAGTCAGGTCATACAAAATCAAACTTACTCCATGAGATACACGGAAAGAAATAAAAGATTTTCATTTGTTATTATAATAGCATCCTATGTCGAATGCATAGCTTGTGTCTTATGACATCACAGTAAAAGCTTCAATTTGCAATAAGTTTTCCTGTTTATGTTACGATTAAGGTTTAGACTTTTAAAGACCGGGACTACACTATAAATATGATGATTTCACATAGGCTTTGTATGAACAGAGGTGCTATAGAGGAAACTTGCTTCATATTGAAAACTGATGGCTGTTTTGCCTAGGTTCCTGCCAGACAGTGATCGAGAGGTAAAGTTTGACACCTGCTCTGTCACCTACTATAAATATTGACTGGCTTTATGTATGTGTGTATATGTGTGGGGGTGGGGGTAATTAACATGTAACTCTGTGTACCACGAGATCAGCCACTGGAAGTCAGGTTTCACATACCTTGTTTGATAGAGTTAGTTCATTTGCTTGACCAATCTCATGTGTAGTACATTGTATCTATCTTTCTAGCCCTATTAATTGGTTTTACAAATCAGCTTTGAAGGACGTCATATGTGTACCACGATATATATTGCTTTTCTCTTGTTTTTAATTAAAATAAACTGAAAGTGAAACACCAGTAATGACCCAAAGCTACTGGAATCAGTTGTGCGAGAACAAATCTAGAGTGCATTTCTTTCTGTTATATTAGGTGCATATCATTGTCTTAGACAACTAGTAATACATTTGATTCTGCGAGTAACTGTTTTATTCAACCCAGCTAGAAACAAATATCTTTATAGAATTTCCCAGGAGAGGGTTTTTTTTTTTTTTTTTTTTTTTTTTTTTTTTTGTTGTTGTTTGGTTTATGTTCATTGTTGACATTGTAAATTATAGTATTTTTTGGCACAATTTTAACAGATTTATAATATTTTATTTAAATGCCATTTGTGTGTATGCACGTGTTTGCACAAATGTGTGTATGTACATACAAAGGTACGTATATACGCATGTACGTATGCAATATGCGTTATTATTTTATCTTGCATTCGATGTAATTATTATTTCTAGTTTCTTTAAACATGGGATTTTTTTACATGCTTGGTGGAGAAAAAAAATCAAACAAACAAACAAACATTAAGTTTGTAGAGCAACGTTCTCAAAAATGGATTTTTGGGGGCAAGACCAGTATACCTGATATCAACCTTATAATGATGACGAAATTGTCTTCAAAATATGATATTGCGTACTATGTAAATAGTTTCTGAGATATACATCCCTTGAAAACAATATGAATTGGGGAGAAACAATGCTTCTGTTGAAGACTTGCTGTCCTGTCAGATATAGATTAGGGTTCAATGTAATTAGTTTGGCGTAGGGATTAACAACCTTGGACTGCTGCCTCATACCAAGCGCTATACTGTTGCATACGAAAACATACAATACTCCAAAGGAAACGGTAATCACTCGTGTAATAGATCGAACCGCGAACAGTTCAGTTCCTATCTTTTTATTGCACCTTGTCCAAAATATGTCTTTATTTGACTATTTCTCCATTAAGATTTGAGATCTTTTTTCTTGCGAAGGGATATAGTTAGTACACACTACGTTGAGGTCTGCAGCATCCACTTATAGGAATGATCATTGTCCATTCCCACTCAGTGGTCAATTCCAACACAGTGGTCAATTTCCACACAGTGGTCCATTCCCAAACAGTGGTCAATTCCCACACAGGATACATTTTCAAGGTATTAAAGGGCACCTGCGCTCTATTTCCCTTGTATTTATGATAACATATCAAAAAGATTGCGACAAATATGTAAATTACCAATTTCATCATCATCATCATCATCATCATCATCATCATAATCATCATCATCATCAACAACAACAACAGCAACAAAGATCATCTTATTAAATCATCACTAGCACCACCACAATAATCATAACTACAATAATCATCATCATCATTATCATCATCATCTACCCTACAGCTTGAGAGGATACGAGATATTGTTTTAGCATGAGATATTACTAGAGTTTATAAAGGGATTGAACTCTAGAAAGAATAAACCTAAATAGGTCTCAAACCCTAAAATAATATTGGAATCCTTATTGTATTGGGCATGTGCTATAATAAAATCACTCGGATATTTTATTCCATTTTAATTACTGCTTACAATACTCGCGGTATCTTATAATTTGTTTCCAAACTTGATGTAGCAGAGACAATACTATTTAGTCTCAAGGTTGTAAATGTTCTAAATATAGGCCAGTGCTTTGACTGCTGTATCCTCTCCAATCATATGCTAGGAAAACTGGAGTTGATTTACAATGAGATTTCCAATTTGTAACAGTCTATATTTTGTAAACAGCCCAATTGTGTCCGATCTATATATTTTATTCATTTGAAGAATAAATGAACCAAACATTACTTAGATTATTTAAGGAGTATGATGCCAAAGACTATTCAAGTTTTCACAATGTCATGTGTCTTTTTATGCTAAGTAAAGGTGGAGCCATTTACCGATATAATTACATGTCCATTGCAGTGCAAACATACAGTTTGCTTGTTAAATTAAAATTGCTTGTTCTGATGGTGCTTTCCAGATGTAACAATATGCCAGAATCTCTAACAAACCAGTCAGGGAATCGTCTAAAGTTTGCCTTTATGACCAGGTGGCCTCTGTGTATGCATGTATGTGTGGGTGTATGGGTGTATAAGTATGATACATACATACATACATACATACATACATACATACATACATACATACATACATACAGTTGCACTGTTTGCTGTATGATTAAGGTAAAAAATTCTCCAAATTTTCCACCCCAAAACAAAACTTATGTTACAAAAACAAATACACGAGTCTCAATTTTACCCCGATACCTCAATTTAAGTTCTAGGATTATAAACGAGTAACTGACCTGACCTATCATTTCGAATAGGACTCTGTCAGAACAGTGATGTTTTTGGTCTCCATTTGGGTACATTTAGGTCTTCGCTGGATTCCGTTATTTACATTTGGTTTTGTTTAGTTCTTTTTGAGCTTGTTGATTTGTGATTTGGGTTTACATCTGTGTACTTTGGATACATCGAGTCCGGTTTAGATGAGTTACAATCCATCTACAAAGTAGGTATTCCATCCCAGAGCATTCCAAGATCTACCATCAAGACCACAGTGAGCGAGACCCATAATAACGTTAAGACTGCTTACTTTTTCTTCAACATCCTTTCTTTAAGCTCCGCTATCTGTCATCGCAAATAGGCAACATTGCACCGAATGAAAACACGAAGAAGACGGCCGACCCCATCTTACCTTCATCGCACTGCCCTTAATCACATTAACATATATCAGCTCAAATAACCGTTATTTTCTTATGAAATGTTTGTACCATTTTCAAGCAGAGTCTATATAATGGTTTTTAATGGAATTTTTTTTTATCGAAGCCATAACCTTTCGTGATTTTGGAGTTTAAAACAAAATGTGTTGAAGGCATTTGAAACCGTGTGTAATCATGATTGGTTGTCAGTCATTCTCCATGAGATGAACCAGTCTAATTGAAGCAGTACATGAAGCGAAATCGTATATCTACATTTGAGGATTGAGATACATGTCCTTTGGAAACAAATAGTGTATTTGCCTTGACAGACTTATCCCTAAGAAATCATGAATTATTCCATATCATTTTTGTCACTATCATTAAAGGCAGTTATCGATTGGCGATAACCGCAATCATGTTAAAATTGTACAGCGTGTAATTGAGTAAAATCAGAAGGATGCGGTATATAGCAGTACTGGGTACGAAACAAATAAGTGTTCCTCTTCCATCCGGTACACTTTCTAACAACAAAATATCATAAGCAATAGTAATAATCAAGCTCTATAGATAGTTATGGCAACGGAAATGTATGTCTGGTTTTGTGATTCAAAACCGTGTCTGTCGAATTTTACAGATACATACAGAGCCGTTATATTGCACAGATGTTCAGCGAAGATTGTTTAACTTGCGTTGTAAACGTCTGCACGTTGATTGTGTTGCACTATTATCCGATTAGGCAGGACTTTACTACATGATTTTATATTCTGGTCGTGTAAATAACTCGTATAGCAATGCGAGTAATAGTTTTAATCACTGATTAAATATTTAAAGTGGTATTATATCGAAAATTAGCAAAATCCATAAATAACATGTTTGCATATATCCACATTATATTGTACACATTTATTCAATCCTGTGAACAATAAAATTCACGTTCAGACGTATGTGTGCATAGTTACCGATGCGGATATTGTCAGATGCATGCCGAATAGTGCATATCGTATATTGGTAGTTTCTAATTACGATTACAAGTTAGTTAATAAAGACGTATTGGAATAGTAATTAATTGAGATTGTTTAATTGATAATAATTATTTTTTGAGGGGGTGGGGGTTACATATAAACTAAAACCAATTTTTACACGTAAAGCAGGTACTTGTATTAAAATAAGGTTAATTTACTCCACTCAAGACCGCTGGCAAATATATGCAATGGAAAACAGATGCTGATTGTGTCTATTGGTATGGATGATAATGAAAGATTATGAAATTCCCTATAGGTACATGGACTTAATAGTATTGATTTGATAAATAATTGTATTTCTTCTTTTTTTTGTTTGGTCAACTGTTTATTCTCATTCATAAAATATGGTCACTCGACTAAACAGAAGTGTCCCCCTTGACTACGTGTTGCAGGACGAAAATGGGCGAGATTATCCTTTTCATCTTTACAGTCACAGACAAAGCTACATTGTTTTTATCTTAAAACAAAAATAAAAAAATAAGATTATTGTCAAACACTTGACTTTGTACACCGAGCTCTTGTCTGCTTTCTTTTATTTTAACCGATCTTGACGCTTCAAATAACATATGTTAACTTCTGTATCATGTACGCACCAATCAGAATGATATTCATGGCATCAAATTGTTTGACTTTACTGTGAGTTAATGTTGTGATGTATATCCATTTCCAACGCAAAGAAATTTTTTACAACTTCTTCAGAACTGACAAATTCTCGAAACAATTCATTTTGCATGATTATGAGCGGGCTCGTGCTCAAAACAAGACAACTAGTGTATATGAAAGCAGACACATCAAGAAACACATGCAACTCTTTTTTCCTTTCTATATCAGCCTGGATAGAGGACGCGTACTTTCTCCAGTTATTAATATTTCCGCAAAACAGCACTTCTTACTTGTGCATGGATCGAAACAAATATCCGGCGGATCACAATAATCCTGTCTAATTAACCTTTATCGACCTCGGTCTCCCGTGTATATAATGGCAATGAGTCATGCCTTATCAAACCGATAAACACGAGATTCGGACAGATGCTCTCATTTACGTCCGCTTGTCTTTACGCCCAGTTCCGTTCATACTGTCCACAATAAATATATGTTTATATTCCAATATTTAAATATAGAAAAGACTGGGTGACATAGGGTATCAATCAACGACACAATGCCTTCGTTACTATGAATATAATCTTAAACAGGAAAAGCTCCGTCTCTTCGATCGGAAGGGCCACCGTATTGAGAAAGTTCGTAATTATGTTCATCAACTGAGAACCCGTTTAAAAACTAGTAGTTTAGCAGTCTTGATCATACATCAATCTTAGTCATTTTTACTTCTATGTTTCGTTTTCGTATAGCGTAAAATTAGTGATATATATGTCTCTCTGGTAGGGTGGGCAGAGTTAGTATTACCTGGCAACATTGTGTCCAAAAGTATTGTCTATGTTTTCTGAGAGAAATGATCACAATCGATTACTCTTTAAATAATATGAGGAGAATTACAGAACGCATAATCTGAATTTGATTGAGTTTTTAGTAACAAATATATAAGCATTGAGCAAATAGTTTACTCCGGAGAAGTATTGCTTTAAAGTTTGTATCAAAACTTAAATACGATATATACATGCGCAAATTTGATTTAATGTTGAATATAAAAGATTTTATGGTTTTAAGAAAAGGATCATAACTCCCACACTCTTCTTAGTCCAAGAATCTTGTTATCAATGAAACTCACCAACATAGAAACAAACTTTATTTAGATTAACCTAACAATCAATCTAATTTTAAGAACTTGTTCATGGAAAAAAAGTTCCTATTGAAATCAACCAATCGGACGTTATATGATTATACCGATTAGTACGAGATTACCATCAATAATTCTTTTCGAGCAATAGGCCAAGAGGTGATGTTTACACTATCAGAGAGGAGTCCCTACAAAATACCTTTTTATGAGACTTAAATACAGCCAAAGATTTGCAAAATTTAATTTATTTTGACATCCTAACAAGAATAATGATGAATTCCTGTTCTGAGTCCTTAATTCATAAACTAAAAATCAAGCCAATGACTGTGTCATGATCTTACCCATGCGCAAAGATGTCGAGAAACTGCATGATTGAGAACGTCTAGTCACGATTAAATACGGCGAAAGAGCTGCAAAATTTAATTTATTTTGACATCCTAACAAGAATAATGACGAATTCCTGTTCTGAGTCCTTAATTCATAAACTAAAAATCAAGCCAATGACTGTGTCATGATCTTACCCGTGCGCAAAGATGTCGAGAAACTGCATACTTGAGAACGTCTGGTCACGATTACCACTACGATTCTTTACACTGGATTGTTACAAATGACGGCCATACATTATACAAAGTCTACTATTTTCTGAAAATATGGGAAGATCATCAATAGAGAGGAAAGTTAAAAGCAAATCATTGCCTATCACATGTTATAAGCTGGAGCGTCTCATGAATTTATATATTGCATTTTGTTTTTTTCTACGACAATAACTTTGCATTCTGTCGTAAGTCGGTTCCAAAGTACTGAAAGAAATGTCTACGATCCTTAATTAAAATGAATTTAATTTAACGTGAAATTTCGTTTGAATTCCGTACTTTTTTTAAAAAACTTTGGTGCCATGGAGCAAAAACCAATGTCTTTATGTGGCAACTCAGAAATGGAACTAATAATTACGTAGAAGTATAATACGAAGGGGTATTAGAACACCAGAAAATAAAGAACTGGGCCAATTTAGCTGCAAATTATCCAAATTCGTCAGAGCTTGAGAGGGAAATGAGCTGATTAGGTTATGAACAATTACAAATCCGAAAAAGAATTGGCAACATTATACTTTTTTCGTGCGAAATAACCTAAAATTCCGTCAATATTTTAAAGTGATAACAAATATCAGTCCACATAGTTCTCAGGTCAGCTTTATAGCTATCAATTCCATTTGTATGGAGTGATGATCGCACATGGTCGACTGAGGGCGTTTACATAAACTTGTTTTTCCCGATTTTTAATACATCTGGATGGTTCCGTTGTTCTCATATACTTTGTTTCCATGTTCGATACAAGCTGCATACTTGCTTTGTCCTAATATTATTATTATATGATCAAGATAATGAAGTGTTATAAGCATTTACGACACATGCATAGTTCTATAATTCCTGTAAATGTGCTTATCCATCAATTGTGTCGATTTTTTATAGTTTGGGATGTATTTTGATTTAGGGCTGTTAAACTGTTAGTGTGATATTTTCATGTGTATCTGCATGGATTTCGATTGTGATTGCGTGTCCAATATTTGGTAGGCCCAACGGTAGAATTTACTTTATTGTCTCAGACAGAAAGCATGAATGTGTGATCTAGTTAGTGAAAATGTTTTGGGTATGTATGGTTTTCCCGAGGTACGATTATAACCGTATTCGGCGAATGAAACATTATTTTTTATCAACTTAGACTAAAGACTCAAAGATATATTGATTAATTGAAAACTTAGGAAATTGGCGGTATATGAGCTGCTAAATATATACAATTTACCAAAATATTGTAATTATAGCAACATGGACGTATCCATGCGAATTTATAAGCCCTTGATAATACAGTATATACTCGCGTGTAACCCGGATAAAAAAAAAAACAACATAGACCCTGATCGGCCGTCGCATAATGGGCCTGCAGATCAGGGTCTGTGTTGTTTGTTCTACTGATTAGTCCTTACAAACTACTAAAAAGTCGCATCATTTTATTATGCTATAACTTATTTAAGCATAACAAGACAGTTCCATGCAATTTAGAACAAAATTTGTATGAGGCATTGTGCCAATGGGTTTTATGACTTTTCCTTAATTTTAGCGGCATATATGACATAGATATTCCAATAATTTCATCATTCATATAATTTAATTAAAAGTGGTTTACTAGCAGTATTTAGACAATGCTTATTAGAATGAAAAATGTCTAATCTTTAAGAATTTTCAGTTCTATACATACTCGTTCGTATCAGTATAATTTAACTCGTACCATGTGCAAGAGAAAGCCAGTGCGATGAAGTGCAATATAAGTCACCATGATGCGTCATTCAGTTATGATCATTTCCTTAGATACACAGGATGCGCTCTCCCTTGATACGTATACACCAAATTTCGTTCCATTTTATGCCAGAGCAAACTGGAGTGTATGTGCTTTAAGAATGCAAAGGAGCGTCTTTTTGTTGTTGTTATTGTTCTTTTACATCAATGACTTTTTATTAGTTCTTTCGCTTTTCAACGGTCTTAGGACATAACAAAGCGATATTAAAATTATCGTAGATTCAACCTTTAACTATTTCTTTATAAGTTTAAATATGGTTGCATTGCATGTCTCATTTTTTAAAATTGAATTAAAATCCATTGCAAAAGTAACAAATTGTGATATCGCATGAGAACGTTCACTTCCGTTACCTATACGAGGAAATATATTTGGTTACCATTTGCAACGTTTCCATAAACTTACAAAAGGAGAGAGAGAGGGGGGGGGGGTATCATATAGTCCAGTCTTTACTCTCATCAAATCGTTTCAATTTTCTTTTTTTGCATTGACGATGTAAATCAACTAACCAAGCAGGATATTCAAGCATATTCATGATCATGAAAATAAACTTTGACATTTTTGTTGCTGTCGATTTTTTGGTGTGTTTAAACTATGTACGTTATTGTTAATTATCGAACTATCAATGATTATTTATTGTACGCTCAGTCATCAAGGTAAATTTGTTTTAATTTCAGTAGAAGAGTGTACAGATTAAAGTCAGCATAAATTTGGCATCTTGACAGACAGATGTGTTGTTAGGAGAATGAATGAGCGAATTCGGCAGATGGTTTTAAGATTTAATAAATCGCCGAGGAAAGACAACAGATCCGATTTGTTTCTTGTTTTAGAGGTCATAAAATCACACAGCTAAATGTGTATATAACAAACGCATCTTGGATTTCAGCATTACATCCTCAACTGGAATTTATTGCATGCTTTAGGAAGGCAAAAATAATGAAAATGTATGGCTTTTGAAAGAATTTCAAGATAGTCTAAACCTTCGGTACCTCAAATCTCATGAGGCATAGTAGGAATCCCTATTTCTTTAAAGAAAATAACGTGATATATTACACATAAATTAGTGCAATTCGATTATACCACTATTACTTCTTAGCATAAAGGTTTGCCTCAAATATCAAGATTACTGCTCCTAATTCTAACGAAGGATTGGTTGTAATACAAAATTATTTCTTGTTTCCGAGTGTCATTTACCGTCTGTAGCACGCCTATTGTATACAAATATCATCTGTTGGTACAACTTCTAGATTTCTCATAAAGACCTCTCATTGTCTAACATATCCTAGATTCACAATGAATAACATTTGTTAAAAACAATATACCTTATATATGATATTTTCCAGACGTATATTTCAGACCTCGTGGATATGACACACATATATCGACACTGCAATTCATTTGATGTGTTTATCGAGCAATTCCAACAGAAAGATAATTGATTCTCTACTTGAATCTAACTCTAAACTCATAAAGTGCATACATAAACCTTTTATTGAACAGATGTTTATTGCTTATGAGAATCACAAAAATATAATTAAAAATATCACAAACAAAACACGCACAAGGTTTATAAAAGAAGAACCTGTTATCATCTGTTATCTCAGCAATCATCGTAGCATTGAATGTTATGACAATAATCACTACTAAAACACCTACTGATCATTTAGTAGATATCGATATTGAAAGACGATATAATCTGTTTTGTGAAAGGTAACTGCATTTTAGAATACGCCTGATGACCCAAACATAAATATGACTCGTCTATATTTCTCGAAGCCCACAATGACTTGTAAAGATGGTGCTGATTATTACAGGAATTCCCATTGCAACTTCGTCAGCAACAAATCATACATCTAACCGAAATTGAAATTGATTTACTTGCTCAAAATAATACAGCTCCCTTGTTATCAGGGCTTGTTTTTATCATTTTCAATTTAATGTTTGTTTCAATAAAAAACTGCAGGATGTGCCTTCTTGAACCGTTTTTGGCGGACTTGAGATAATGATTTGAGGTTGAGTCGGTGTGACTTAAGTGCTAAAGGCCAACTATGTAAGGAAAGATAATCATGATTGCTATCGTTTGAGGCTGATTTATGAAAAAAGTATGAATAACAATCTTTTTTAAAAAAACGTCTCTTCACCGTTGGAACCTGCACGTATTTTATCTGCAACTTCTACCAAAGTTACTACAACAACATCGTCGACAATATGAGAAGATTACGTGAAAAAATAGGCGGTACTCATTACAAGATTGTTAAAAGTTTCACCAATAAACATAGTGTAACTTAGGAGTAGAATGTGGAATTAATTCATACATACGGTGTTAAGTTAATATTACCTACCACAACAAAACACGTTCGCGTCAGGAGATTACAAGAGTTTGAGAGAACCACCATCACCTACGTTTCCTCAGGATAGTTACAATTTAGACTAGTAGAGTCATTGGTTGGAAAGGTGTCCGTTGACTAGCTATTATTGTGTAATAGTTAGAACGAAGGAAGGGTGTGACATATGAATTATCAATTACAAAATTGTTGAGAACATTAAAGAGTTAAATATTAAACTCCCAAATAGAAGAGTTAGAAAGACTAAACTATACAAAGACAACCATGTAAATATGTTTAGAATAATATAAATTGAAAATTATAAGGTTTTAAATTCTCATTATACTGGCATTCAAAGTATGCGGCGACTGATAGGTAATGAGGTGAAAGCACATACCACCAGAGGTAGAGATAAAAATCTGTGTGATAAATATTTAAACTGTTTTAGGTTGATAGAGGTATTTAAAACACAGATTTGACCTTGTAGGATTGTAGGGGATACAATTGACGTACTCGAGATGATTAAATTCAGGAATCGTAAGCTCACAATAAATGGAATGTCGTAGCCTATACTGATTTGTGGGCACTAATTTTACCTCTTGAGCAGGTAGTTCATGATGGAGATAAAAAGTTTCTCTGCCATAAAGGGGTCCACGCGTTTCCTCGGGATTTTCTTTTCATGCATAATTGGTAAACAATAACTTAAAGGCGTTAAATGGTCTTCCATTTGTATAATGAGGTTAGATGTATTCAGTGAGACGTGAAAGGAATTAGCCAAATAACGGGTAGCTGGTTTAGCACAAAAGCTAAAACACAACAGCAGATCATGACCTGTACAAGGAAAAAAGAAATACGATTGCCACCTGTTTATAAAGAAACAAAGCAATTAAAACATATCTGATGAGTTTAGCATCATTCCTTCAATGGGTGATAATACATATCGTTTAGCAAAATTGTCACTGATATACAAAGAACAAACATAGCATTAAATTTTCTAAACTGCTTGAGATTTATGAATTCGTCTCGAAAAAACATTAGATGAACACTTACAGAATGGCACTTTTAAAAAAACATTCAACAATACTGATGATATGATAGAAAGAAAAAAAATTCCTACGATAGCAATGTATTAGCTTTATTGGGCCTGTGTTTCACTATCTTTATATACTGCTGAACCCTATAGCAGGATTTTCAGCAGTAGCTCGTCTGAGCGTAATAACGGAAAAAAATAGTCAAACAGTTAATAGCGAAGGGAGAAAAAAAGCGAATGATTAATGAAGTGAAAATTTTGAATAATATAAAACAGATCACTTTGATACATCGTGCCATGCAGCGATTTTCGTCGACATATAATGAAACGATGCCTCAAAACTGAGACATAGGAACGGGAATTTACATCAGACTAATACCTTAGCAGCAGTATATTGTATTACTCTCCTCTCATTGGCCTGGATAAGTACTTAAAATAGTAACTGGTAATTAGAGCACGATTTTGACCAGTACGAGAAATTTTCATTTAGTAACAACAAGACACTTATATACTGTAAACTTCCGTTCTCCGTTCTTTGTTTTTCTTCACACTCATAATTTAAAATAAAAGCCAATTAATTTGTTATATGCATGTCACGTGTTACTAAGGTGAAGTAAACACTTTATATTTATCTCAGAAAAATGTGAAAGCAACACTTTGTAAGGAAGAATCATCTGTCGCTATGACTCTACTAAAGGGATGCAAAAATGGCGACTGTCCGTATAGGTCTTTATAATATAGAGGATACCATCGAGGAAAAGAAAATTGTAGACACGATCTAACGTCAATTTCATGTGATTCGGTTTTATTAGTTAACTCATCTTTCTGTATAATCTACCAGCAATATTCTGAGTAAATTATTTATTGGTTTTAGGTCACTTATTTTAGTCAGCCAGACATGAACATTCTTGAATTGAAAAAAAATCGCATTTCCTTGAACCTGGACATGTATTATTAGCGCAGTAAATACTGCAATTTTTATAAATCATATATAAAAGTTTCTAAATAATAATTTCTGAATAGGTCTGTTTTAACTTATCATTTTAACTCTTCTAATTGTACATACCTGTGTTTTATCCCCGTACCTCCATGTTACATTTACTAAGAGTTAGCAACATATATACTGCATGCACTGCAAATTATACAATTGTACAACTGGTCTATCATTCCTTATCTATTTCTTCTCAAGACGAACACACTTGAATAAACCAGCAAATATTATGTGATTATATGGAACGGGCTAAGGAGTAGTTAGTCTCTCTCTCTCAACCTTCAACATTGATAAAGGAACAATCACGTGTCAAGTTTTACCCATCGGTCACTGTCTCAGGTAGGGAACAAAGCCAGCCAACCAATCAGATCACGAAAAAGAGCAAATTAATGTTATTGAAGGCAGCTATATTTAGATTTAGCAGTGATAACAATTGCTTCCTTTAAAAGCGCCGTATATGCTTTTTAAAATAAGCTTGAAAGTTACGGCGTTTGTTAGTCATTCTGTTTTTAAGTGCAAGGGCATGCAAACGTTGCCTTAACGTATCACCTGTTAATACGCATCTACGTTTATTATAAAGACATAAACTTTCGTTACAGAGACTTCATCGGTAATACATTTTGACCTTGAACCACGAGACCCCAAAGAATGTTTTTAGGAATCTTGATCTCTTTGTCATTGAGATCTAAATGCAATCGCACATTAGCATAACAATTATTAGGGGATCACATTATTTATATGTTTATTGCCCCATAAGGCCATATACATAAACCTAATTGTAAGTCAATAAGAAACTATTTATACTTTCCAGATCTGAACAAAATACAATTGGTAGCTCGACTTCTATATTATATCTTTAGGAAACATTTCATTTTCGTTCAAAGCAAGATTGTTGTCCGCGAAGTAATCCACGAAAGCACCAATCTGATTTTATCGATGATTGAATTAGTTAGACAACAATCTTACTGAAAGTCCCGGTATCAAAGATGGTAATTGTATCTGTTTTCATATAGGACGCAATGAAAGGAAAGCAAACAAAACAAATTAATCATGGTTATGCGTACACAATATATGTGTAGTGCTATATAATGTTGACATACTAGAAAATATAATCAGACAAATTCTGCAATAAATTATTTCCTCAAAGCTCATTGGAAAATTCCGCCTCTTTAATTCTGAAATTTGGGGGTAATGTATCTAGGGGACTACATTTGTTACAAGAAAATTAACGGATGTGCCTGTGGTCACGGTATATATACTCCTGCTTGGTCTAACACAACATATATATTTAATCGAGAAGAAAAGGGAAGGGATTCAAAATCATGTGTAATGATATCGGTATCTTTACGTCGTTTTCTATGAAGGTCGGCTGGATATAGGAGTTTAGGAGAAAATTATACGGAGAAATGGTCTTGCAGGGAACCAGGGCCGGATTAAGACCTTTAGAGGCCCTAATCACTGAAAAGATTATGGTGCCCCCCCCCCCCCCCATGAAATTAAAAAATAAAATAAAATAATTCTCATTTCTTTGGTGCTCCTGCTTTGCTGGTGCCCAAAGCATGTGCTTAGTCTGCCTATTGGGTAATCCAGTACAGCAGGGAACGTACATTTGGATGCTGTTTAACTGCTAGTGGCTATGGGAAATAACATCTTCCTTTGACCCAGATTCAAATGAGTAGAACATTGTTTCTTTCACAAACATACCCTTTATACATACGAGACGGTTTTATGCACTTGAACTAGTAACCCTTTATAGCTACATTCACATGAATGGCGAACGTCATCCTACACAATAGTAGATAAGACTGATACCTTTCAGTCTCGTACAAATATCACTATATAAGAAATAAGAAGTTAATATATATCCTACGGATCTAAAAGAGAGAACGGGCTTCCATTTTCCATGACATGGTGGAGACTCCAATTGAAAACAAATAGATGAAAACATAATATATATGAATGTTTGTGGTAGTTTTTTTGGCATCTCAGATCCTTGTGTATGCACGTGCATGTATTTTTTTTGTTCCAAGACGAAAGAGAGACACTGGTTTTTAAAATGGTGCGAAAAGATATCCGAAGCCTCAGGTTTTCACGCTATTGAAATCTTACCCTCAACCCCCTCCCCCCCACCCCCCCAAAAAAAATCAATAAAAAAAAAATCAAACACAGATTGCTGGTGAAAGAAAAACAGCAAAAGGTGGCACACAGTTGGAGACTGGACTGATATTACCCTTCTTCCGAGGTTTCTCTGAAATCTGTGTGTCGGTTTTGCACCCAATTTTTTGTTCCGAGTATTCTTTATGCCACTTGCCACTTTCTCTTCTGTCGAGCAACGTCCAAGTGTGTGGGTTTCGGACGTATGTTTTGCGTAGGGTTAATTTCATCGGACCGCTCTCATACCACGCTGTACGGGTTGCATACCAGTGCATTATCAGCTCTGCCACGAAGGCAGTATTTACTCATGTATCAAGCACTCTGAATATAGAAAGGTGTGAAACACCCACAATTTGATGTTGCATACGGTTCAAAAGGATTATTTTTCATTTAATTTGATTCCATGAATACTGATTAAACTTTAATGTTTCAGAGCATAATGTGCTCAAAGGAACAGGTCCGCACAAATGATGGTGTCTTCTTCATCCTCTCTGCAGATAGGCAGATACGGCTTATAGATTCCTTTCTTTAGGTAGGAAAACAATACAAGGCAAAGGAAGATATTCGTTCTAGTAGAGTGATATGTATACAAAACCAACGTTTCTCTCTGTTCTGAGTTGTTTCGTGTGTTTTACATGTATTCTTAGCTGGACAGCTTAAGAAATTAACACCTTAAACAATTGCTAATACAGAACCTACCGTAAAAGACTAGAATCATTCCAACAAAACTGCAATTTTCCAAAGAAAAGAAAGACATTATTGCATTCGGTTTAAATTTAAATCTTTCCAAAAAAGAAATTTTTTTTATGAGAAACATATTTGTAACTTAAATATGAAAACAAAAGATCATTTTGTGACCAGTTATATACAGAGTAAATATTTAATTAATTCAAAATTTCTGTCAGAAATTTCCCAGCTCTCACTCGTAATGAAATAAAGAGAACAATACATGTTTTAAAAAGTGTTTTGCAGCATATTTAACTCAAATTCAAGTTTTGACTGTTTGAAAAATCACGCGAATTACACATATTAGGCAGTAGACTTTTGTATGTTTATCAAAGATGAAATGTGATATGGCAAGATTATAAAACTGATTTCAAATCAAGACCATATCACTGTTTTCATATATAATGTGTTAAATGCATACTACTTTTTGTTATTGAAACGCTTAACATCTATGATCTTCGTAAATAAGATACGTTTTTGTTTGTATTTTAGTTTCAAATCGTTTAATTACACCATTGCGGAACTTTTTGCTTTCTAAATCGTTTATATTTAATGTCTTTCAGTTGCAACTCGTTCCTGCAAAACAATGATGGTCTGACAAACCTTTTTGTTAAGTACAAAGCATATTTCAAAAGAAAAAATAATATTTGAATCGTTAAATAGTATATTTCAGATTAAACGTTCCCAAAACGTGACTTGAGTCCCCATCTTTCACGAAGAATTCCATTTTCACCTACCAAATCAAAGATACTAGATTTGTAGCTCGTATCATTGAGTCTAGATGTTCGGATGATACCTATATATACGTCTCCCTGTATATGCATATATAGATGGGCA
This sequence comes from Margaritifera margaritifera, assembly GCA_029931535.1. NCBI lineage: Eukaryota > Metazoa > Mollusca > Bivalvia > Unionida > Margaritiferidae > Margaritifera > Margaritifera margaritifera. The sequence continues at coordinate 1,508,620 of JAQPZY010001667.1, forward strand.
TCTTTTAAATTATACTGAAGGTGTAACTTTGACATTAGCGAGGTACGTCACCCATTTGTCGGCATTTTATAACATTCAGACACATGATATTGCTCGACTTTGGAAAAATAAGAGGTCACCAACATTCAAACGGAATACAGTTGGTTCGGTAGTTCTGGGCAAGAAAATGCATATCAGAGGTCGTGATTTAAAACCATGTCCGACAAATTTTAAATAAAATTATGCAAATACTGCTTTTATCTAGTAAAGATTTGCAGAGAGGATTGCATATCTTTCGTCCTTAACATCCGATATTATTACATAATTCCACTGAAGCCTTAAAAGGGTTATAGAGGATTTTTCCTAGTGGTTTGATTTGTGTAGGGAATACAAATCTGTAACGAAATCGTTTAGCAATCAAATTATTGACCTCAAGGATTTATTGGTATTACATCTACAGCAACAGAAGCTAGACATAATGTTTTGCGTAGTTCTTATTATTTTGTAAGCACAATTATGCAACGTAGGGAAGAGGTTCAAACGATAGCAATGCTTTGTGATGTAGAGAAAAACAAATACATAGTGAATTAACCTTGGACGGCGTAATACTTTGGTGGACTCTTGGAACATATTTTCTTTGGTAAATATACCAATCCATTTATGAAATGATTATCTTATGTTTCGCTTACATGTGTGCTTATGAATACATATTTGAGCTCACTTTACAGTATTATACAATATTATATACAATTCAATACAAACCAATTTCGTTCAGTTCTTATCAACATGTATATTTTAAACCTAGAAGTATGAATTGAACTACACGTATACATACGCTTTAAACTCGAAAATATTAGTATTCACTAGTGATTTTTCTTCATCTTATTTTCGAGGGAGATATACTTGCAAGGTAGGCGTATTTTCGAGTACAAATATCTGTAAACGATGGGGACATAGTTCATGTATATCTCAGATTGCTAATGTATATTATTAGAATGTGAAATAATTGTTAAATTTATGCTTTTAATTCTATGTTAAATTATACATAATTTTGTAATTATATTTGGCCTTATGATTGGAATTATCTGTTTATCTTCTATGAAGACATAGGTTTCTCCTCTGCACGTTAACATAAATGCATATAAGACATTTATTAAACATATCAGACGGCTTATTTTTTTTAGACTGCTTACTTTGTAGGGCTAAACATCGTTGGAATTTGACGGATTACTTTACGAGGTAGAGTTAATTTTGAGGTCGGCTTAATTTTAAAATTGTGGTACATGGCTACCATTTTTTAAAATAAAGTACCAGTGATAACTCTTCGTTGTAATCACATGAGTGGATATAATATCAAATGTTATTGATACAATTAGGACAAATACGACCAAATAAAATAGTTAGTCATAAGGTTAAATTAATTGTTTTCCAGTAAAATACCTATGCCTCCTCGTGAAGTGACTGTGTCCAAAACTTAGAATAGCGCGCCAAACCGGATGTAGTAGCTGAACTTTTCTTTAAAGTTTGTATCTTTCATAAAGTTTTTCTTTAAAGTTTGTATCTTTCATAAAGTTTTTCTTTAAAGTTTGTATCTTTCATTAAGTTTTTCTTTAAGGTTTGTATCTTTCATATATCTAAGCTGAGCACAAAATCAACATTGATCAAATATACCATCTTTACTTATTCGCTTGCCTCTGTAGCGTACTAACGGGGGGGGGGGAGGGGGGAGAGGGGCGATTGCTCCGAGCGCCAGAGGTTTTGTGGCGCCAAAACAGCTGATAAAAATTCGGACCTCGTATTCTGGCCCTTTGGGCCATCATCGTCCCCCCGGGCCCCGGGCGCCATTTACCTTTAGTACGCCACTGGCTTGCCTTCAACGCTTGGATATAGATAGAGGTTTATGAAATTTGAGGAAGAACATTATATATATAAATATATATATATATATATATATATATATATATATATATATATATATATATATATATTAAAGATATATTTTCTATCACTTTCTTGTTATTTAGTCTACGTTTGCCACTTCCAGGAATACCATAATTCTGAGAATGTAGAGGAAGATGCATGGTTATTTAATGTTTGTATTCTATTCCAATGTATGTACTGTATGAATTCTGTCTGACGTTTTATTTTATTTCGCAGCTACCTTTACCTATTGTGTTTGTCTTGCTTCTAGTATAATATATGTTGAACTGATTTACACGTGCAGCCTCACTAACTATATTTCACTGACGTCAGTTTTAGTTGGTAATGAATGAATACTGCTCATGCTTGCTTTCACTGTGTGTTTCTCATTCGTGGTTGTATCTGTGACACATATAACAAATAGTGATGTCATGCATGTTTTATGGCTCGAGTATGTGCATTTTGATGGCTAGAGTATGTGCATTTTGATGGCTAGAGTATGTGCATTTTGATGGCTAGAGTATGTCCATTTTGATGGCTAGAGTATGTCCATTTTGATGGCTAGAGTATGTGCATTTTGATGATTATAGACCTTGGTCTCGGCTTGACAGACTAGAAACGGGTATCGGGAACAAGTTAAGAGTCTGATCAGGTCGCTAATTCATAGACAGTACATCATACATATTGATTGACAGCAGCAAGCAACATTACTTATATAGAACTCTCTTGTTGTTTACAGTATACTCGAAATGCATGGGTTTCACATTGACTCCGTAAATACAATGTAAGAAAGTAAATTTAAAAAAAGAAGCACGCAAATTGTAATGTGTACGAAAAAATGATGTAATTTGAGCATTGTATATATTAAACATGTATATAAAAAAGAGACGAATATATTGCTATATTCTGTTGTTCGTGCTCGGTGTGTGTGTGTGTGTGGCGGAGTGAGAGGGAGGGATAAATGTGTAATGCAGACTAATATAGTATCATAATATGAAAAAGCAAAATATAATCAGGATTACACCAGAATTTACAGCTAATTTGAATATTCTAGATGAAACTGTTTGTGGTTGTTATGAATGTTTGGACCTACCCAGATATCTCCTCATTTTCCGCAAATGGATGCCCCGTTAGTAATGAAGATTATCATAATCAAACTGTAAAGTTTCTATTGTGCGAGTTCTAACAGTAATAAATTGAGGACTGACATATGATTTATGAAGAGATCTGCGTTAACTACAGCCTAATGAAAATCGAGCATGCAGAATTTGAGCAATTTGTTTCACATCCGTAGTAGTAATCTGTGGCCTTTTCTAAATCTCCATTCACGTAAGATGTGAAAGATTATTGTCCCTAACTTCTCGTAGGTGGAGGGTTCCATTCAGTAACGTATGTTGGAAAGCAAGAGTTTTGGTATAAGCTGGTCCTTGCAACCAGCTTTTGCAAATTGATCTATTGCAAAGTTGTCTACTACTTACCTGCAGGACCCTTGGTGGAAAGAAGGCATGCAGGTAACCGGTGGAAGTATCGTGACACATTTTTCTCAAAAGTAACAGTAAACTTTCTGTGCTTACACCGTCTAACTGATGGTTGCTCCCATTTAATTTCTTCCAAGATATTTATATATGACGTAAGCTTTGTGGCACCGCACACATTTCTTCATCCTGTAGCTTTTCAAGTTCATCTATATTGTGTCTAATTGCTTTAAATTATACACCCACCCCACCCCCATTCTAAACAATGCTTTACGAAAGAGAAATAGTGAATCTTTAATGATTTCTTATCAAGTTTGAATTTAAATCTTCGTAGCATATCGATCTTCTGCCACACTTGTTTTTATTATATCTTGACTATGTGTGTACCAAGAGAGAGTTTCATCAATAGTTTCATTCAAGATACCAGTAACCAAGGTTGGATCCTCAACATTAATTGATAACGAAGTATCATCAGTAAATAATCTTACACTGGACTGGATATCAGTGACAATATCACCAATATAATTTAAGAATAAAAGTAGTCCAAGTTTAGATGCTTGTGGAACACCAACCAGTCCTGGTATAAAGTCGTTCCGAGCTACAACCTTCTATAACAATCGTCTGTGCCATGTTAGTAACATAATTCTGAAACCAATACTAAACGACCAACGAATGAAATATTTCGAAATTTATTAATCTACTATGCCAGACTTTGTAGAAAGCTTTGCTTATACCTGGATTTTGAGGACTAATTCACGATTTTCCATCATTGTATTTGTGTCAGTAATATTTAACATTGCATATTGCTGTCTTGAGTAGATAGCGATTACTTTACGAGCGACAATCTTATTTTACTAGCCCTGATTGTATCGTCATTGTCATGTCGATATCAAATAAGCATATTATATACATTAACTGATGAGAACATTTCAATTGTATGTGAATGTATTTATTGAGTATTTAAAAATTATCGATTGGGTCGATTGCGATGCATATACTCTGATATTTCTTATTTACGTGCACGTATTTTATTTATGCATTTGTGCGATATTTGTGGAAGACGAACTACACGGTACATTACACTTTCAACTGACAGAGTAATGGCGATACTATTATTGAACCAAGTGGGTTCAAAGCCATGCTTGACTCAGTCTAGTGTTGCTATGGTTTGATGGTCGCACCCCATTAACAGAGGGTCAAGTGTATCCATGACTCCCGTCTGCATGTGGTTGGGGTTTCTTCGAGGATTTGCTTTCGTGGAGACTGGAAGAAATCGTGCTCACCTCTGGGGTGTCAATTTGTCTGCCACCTATTATTTAAATGGGACATTTTATACCACCTACTATTTGAAAAGGGAATTGTCTGCAACATGATATTTTAATAGGACAATTCCCGCAGCCGATTATCTAAATACGCAATATTTGTTTTAATAATTATTCAACCTTTCATAAGAAAATAAAAACTTCATTTCAACTGTCTGAGAAAATCTCTATTGTGTGTACAATAAGCTGTTTCTGGACAAAGAAGGTATTGACTCTTACTTGAGTCATACATTTAGTTATAATATGGAGACATTTGCATTTTTAATGATGTTATAATCCATTCATATTTAGTCAGTATATTTCGCATTAAGATTAAAGCGGGTGCCAGAGAACAGTCAAGATGTTTAACTGTTTTTTAAATTCCCCACTTGTTTGTTTGTTTCTTTATTTTTTTTTCTTAATAAAGGCAACGAATTTACATTGATTTTCTCGTATTTAATTCAACCCTAAGACATTTGAAAAACCGAGTTTTAGTCTATTTGATAGATATATTATCAATACCGTCTACATTTCACAATTTTAATATCGCTATATATTTACACACACACACACACACACACACACACACACACACACACACACACATATATATATATATATATATATATATATATATATATATATATATATATATATATATATATATATATATACACAAGTGTTTCATCAATGATTGGATATACCAAAAATATTTTTAATGCAATAGCAATATTGTTGCTTTGAAGCAGAAAAGCTAAGTATTTCTTGCTGTAATGAGAAGTCTTTGAAAAAGAAATGTACAAACTAGAGATTAAAATTAATACTCGTTGTTCCAAAACTTTGGATCATTCAAAATCCACGAAGCATCGATAGTAATTTTTGTAACGGAACAACATTATATGAAAAGCACACGCACAGAAAGGCAAGGAATGCCAGAGATGTCTTAAGTGATCCGACTTTACAGAAAATGTTCCATACAAGAGACTTTAGAGCTAAAATCACATGAATTAACGTTTTCAGTAAAGTTGCCAAATCTTGGCAATCTGGCACTTGAGGCCGGCTGTAGTGTACTTCTGCACCGATTGTAACAAAACAAATTGCTAATGCATTGTGCAACATTATTTCTACTAGATCCGTGCACGTCAAAGAGCAAAATAGAAACCTACCGTATGCAGTCTGTTTTTTTACCATTGATTTGTTTACCAAAAAAGTCCCTTTCAGCCTTTGAAAATCTCATACTAGAAACAATAGGTTTCTGACCAATTTGCACGGTAAAGCACTTGCAACCAGTAGGAAAAAAAAGACTGTCTACTGCAATGACAATTTTCTTTCGTTAAAATCGATTCGGAAATACTTTACTACGAGACTCAAGTGTCAGATGGCCAAAAGATTGAGCAAATTTTGCTAAAAATGTAAATGAATTTGATTTTAGCTAGAATCCCTACTATGCAACATTTTCAGTAAAGTCATTAGCAGACGAGTTTAAGCCACAGTTGTAAGAAATTTACCTGTATTAAGGGTAAGCTGACAACAGGTCCTTTATAAGTCAAACAAGATTTGCCATTTTCGACACGCTAAACTGAGACCAAAGAGGATACAAGTTACTAAGATACTGACAGATCATTTGCGCCTGAATTTTTAGCCGGATTGCAAAAAGTATTTATCTTCGTAAAAGGTGGATCTGCGAATTCTTACTCTTGATGGTGATTTCAATTTGATCCTCATCATAAAAGAAGTTTGAACATCATATAATAAAAAATGCGCAACATATTATAAAACATCCTCTTCACATAATGAATTTTGCACAGCCTATATAATGTGTAATTTGCCACATATATATCTTATAATAATTGCATATCAAATATTATAATAAACTAGAAGCAGACGTCATAATGTACAATATTCACGAGACTTTATCGTAGCATGGATTAGTTTCGTAAAATGGACCCTCCCTAATTTCTTCACATACCAAATTCTCATGATATTCTAATGTATAATTGTTTAGTAATTTGAAATAGGAATAATTCTTTGTATAAGGTGTTTGGATCGTGGTTCGTGGTACATGGCATAAAGTACTAATCTTCGGCATGGAAAGGCTTAATAATGGGTCATACAAATGTGAAGCAAGAAAACCCACGCAAGTGTGAAATTCGTAAAACATGTGCAGCATATAATTAAAAATGCATATCATATAATAAGCAATGTAAAACGTATAATAATAAATGCACAACATATCATAAGGAATACACTTCATATAATGTAGTTTCAACCGCATGTATTCAAACCAGACCACTAAAGCAGCTCAAGCTTTTAGTACCTAGGAATAATAACAATACTCAATATTATACAAAAAGTTTAGAATATTTTATAAGTTGAAATTCAAGCACGCGAGAGAGCCAATATAGCTCATTCCTCACAAAAAATTCCCGATTCCCTTCGTGTCCTTATATGACCATTACCTTATCACACCCCCACGTGTACGTTATAGTTACTATAACGTGATCGACATATTTCTCTGCTATTTGGGGTATGTTTGAGCTAACTATGTAACATTAGACTAATTTTTCTTGTCATATCACACTCATAAGCCAATAATATTTACTGTCACATGACCATCATATTACACTACATTGTCTGGATCATTGGTGCTTGTGTCTTGTCATTATGATAAATATAACTGTGCTTGCAAAACTTTGAAATGTATTTTACCTCTAACAGTACATTTTGAAATACTAATCTTTAATCCTAATCTTTAATTTTATTTTCGCTTGTCGTCAGCATAATAAAACAATTATTTTCCTTTTTAGTTTAAATTCAAAATCGTTAACTCACGGCATGATGAATGACGGGTACTTGTTTTACACTCTGATTATTTGTACTCATTTTTACGCGGATAGTCTTTCTGTTAAGAAATAAAAGCATCACTATCCATTACTAATGAGACCTGTTGCAACAGATAAAGAAGTGATGCTACTAGTTGCTGTATGTATTGTACTTAACAGAGGGTAATAACTAAGATTGTTCAAGACTTGTGAGTGAATCTAAGATAAAAAAATATTACGCCCATTTGGCTCTTAAAGCATAAAAAACTCCGATATACACTGCTAACAAATGGAACAAGTTAGGAGTATAACGCGATAGTAATACAGCTCGGGACAAGTATTTCCGGAAAGCATCATGAATTAAAGACCCCCAGTGTGACTACTAATGCATTCCGTCAGGCCAGTATTAAAAATGGAAACATATTGATATGACCATTAGATGCAATGTAGCCGTGGATATTAAATATTTGATAGGTAGTCCCAATATGACCATTAGATACAATGTAGCCGTGGATATTAAATATTTGATAGGTAGTCCCAATATGACCATTAGATGCAATGTAGCCGTGGATATTAAATATTTGATAGGTAGTCCCAATATGACCATTAGATACAATGTAGCCGTGGATATTAAATATTTGATAGGTAGTCCCAATATGACCATTAGATGCAATGTTGCCGTGGATATTAAATATTTAATAGGTAGTCCTAATATGACCATTAGATGCAATGTAGCCGTGGATATAAAATATTTGATAGGTAGTCCCAATATGATCATTAGATACAATGTAGCCGTAGATATTATATATTTAATAGGTAGTCCCAATATGACCATTAGATGCAATGTAGCCGTGGATATTAAATATTTCAAAGGTAGTCCCAAGGTAATTTCAAACAACCATAAACGTAAATATGACAGATAGATATTGCCTTTGGACATGACCGATAGATATTGCCTTTGGACATGACCGATAGATATTGCCTTTATACATGACCGATAGATATTGCCTTTATACATGACCGATAGATATTGCCTTTGGATATGACCGATAGATATTGCCTTTGGACATGACCGATCGATATTGCCTTTGGACATGACCAATAGATATTGCCTTTGGACATGACCAATAGATATTGCCTTTGGACATGACTAATAGATATTGCCTTTGGACATGACCAATAGATATTGCCTTTGGACATGACCAATAGATATTGCCTTTGGACATGACCAATAGATATTGCCTTTGGACATGACAGATAGATATTGCCTTTGGATACGACCGATATATATTGCCTTTGGACATGACCGATAGATATTGCCTTTGGACATGACCGATAGATATTGCCTTTGGAGGAAATATAAAGCATAATACTTGTGAGTATTGGATGTTTATACTTCTCCAATAGCTTTAGGTCAGCACATAGCTTTGCATTAAACGTGAAAAAGTGCTCATTTACAAGTTTAGAATCCTCACACACACACACACACACACACACACACACACACATATATATATATATATATATATATAGTGACCATTGCACACTGGGGACCGCTGAACACAGGTTCATCTTTTAAAATTTACAACTTTAGAGTCCTCCTGTGTATATCTATATATATCTATATATATCTATATATATATATATATATATATATATATATATATATATATATATATCTATATATATATATATATATATATATATATCTATATATCTATCTATATATCTCTCTCTCTCTCTCTATATCTCTATATCTATATCTCTATATATATATATATATATATATATATATATATATATATATATATATATATATATATATATATATATATATATATATATATATATACCACCTAGCTCCTGGATCAAAATTCTAGGACCGATGTGCGCATCCTCAGACAAATCTCAATCATATTCCAAGGTTTCATGTTTTACCTTGATCGGTGTTGGATTAGTTGCGTACCAAATCGAGAGTCCTGAAATTAGTACACATTTTATATACAGTAATATAGAGGCTAAAGCGTCCCCATCCCCCTGCTCTGCATCTATGAGATAGATCAAATTTCTACAACTGTAGTGCACAATCTATATCCCAAGGTTTCAAATCTCTCTCTGAAATTGCAGTATAACATAATCCCCACCATTTATTCGAAAAGAGCGGGAAAATAATAAGACGGAAAAACAAAATCAAGTCTATTTCGAATGATAATAATAATAATAATAATAATAATAATAATAATAATAATAATAATAATAATAATAATAATAGTAGAAATACTAATAATAATAATTTCTAAATTACTTATTTTCTACCTGCGAGTCGAATCATTGACATCTGAAATTCCACACTAATCAAAATCAAACATATTTCTAGGTTACAGGCGCTTTGGTTATGACTGTGTTACTGTGAAAAGTCTGGCACGTAAAACCAAGGATTCCAAAATACAGACTCTACTTGTAATGCCTTTAAAGATATGGAAAATGTTGTCACTTTGATTTGGTCTCCATTTTATTCTAACAGTGTAGCGGTGGATATGAATGTATATATATATATATATATATATATATATATATATATATATATAAACAAACAGGTTGGAGAGTCATTATTCTTAACAAGTAGGAATTGTACACGAGATGCGAATAAAGGTACCTATTGCCGAGCACACACACACACACACACACACACACACACACACACACACACACACACACACACACACACACACACACGTGTGTCTTTACGGCTATTATTTGCCTGCGTCCCAGTCCGCATTAATATACTGCACCTCATTATATTCATTAAGCTGTTCCGTCTTCCAAAAGAAGCATGGATTTAACATTGCAGAGGACCGCCACATCGACTTTTTTCCAAACTTGCGAAAGTTTGCTCAAATGAGGAAAGAAGGCATTATTACATTTTGAGCCAAATTTAACGGATCCGGGTAATTACTTTATGGGATCATGGAACTAATCCGGACTTTAATATCGGTCATGAATACTATTGTCAAAGATGAAAAGAATTTCAGACACTTCTCCACACAAAGAACTTAGTCCGTCGCCCCTTCAACATCAATTTGCCTATTCCCCCGCAATTTATTTATCTGAGGCTGACGTAAAACCACTTGTAACACCACATGCAGTTCATTTAATATCCAAAGAAGATATTTAACAGAACAATTTAAACGCAGTTGATCACGAAAGCAAATCCATTTTGTTCGCAAAATACAAAAAAGTGTAATATCAAAATTCTTAGGGGTCACTCAGCTTTTGCAGCTGAATTATATGCATACTGTGTTCCTTCAAACACATTTCATTGCCATTAATGTTCTCTAAGCTTAGAAGAAACCCTTTTCCCAACAATTGATTTGAAATTCAAATGGTTAGCGACACAAAATAATATGGTTTCATATAATTATATGTAAACATACACAATTCAGGGAAAAGGAGAGAGAGAGAGAGAGAGAGAGAGAGAGAGAGAGAGAGAGAGAGAGAGAGAGAGAGAGAGAGAGAGAGAGAGAAACGTCGTTTTTTGTTTATGAATTTTGCACTAATTAATTGGGTGGAGAAATCATGAATATAACAAAATATTTGTAGCGCTTAAAGAGAGATGATTTAGACTTTGAGCAAATTTATTATGTTGTTCCAAATAGCATTTGCAAATAAATATGTAATGAGGTGCAGTTTTTATATCTTCAACATAAGCACACAATCGATGATGTCTCAAATGATTAGAATATACATAATAATGTAAATCACTACAGGTCTTTCTAATTCTTATATTCAGAATAGATCATTTCCTATTACGAACTAAGACATACGCATGCACGTTTGTGGCACGTGTGTGGTATTAGTTTCAATTTGACTTCTGCCGACCCTGCTGTATGCATGCGAAACCTGGACGGTGTACAGACGCCATGCCAAGAAGCTGAGCCATTTTCACATGCTGCCTGTGGAAACTGATGTGGATAAAATGGCAGGACAAGGTCACAGTCACTGAGCAGACATTTCAAGCATCCACGCTCTGCTGATGAAATCACAGATGAGATGGGCAGGCCGCGTCACAAGGAAATCGGACGAACGACTATCAAAGAAGTTATTCTACGGCAAGCCGTAGGATGGAAAACAATCTCACGGAGGTCAGAAGAAACGCTTCAAAGACTCCACCAAGTCATCCTTGAAACACTTCAACATTGACCTCGAGTTTTGGGAAGATCTCGCACAGGATCGATTCACCTGGCGCAGTCTAATCCATACTTGAGCTACAGACTATGAGCTGAGGAGAAATGCAGCAGCAGTGCAGAAGCGCGAGCAGTGTAAATCTCGAAACTGCAGCACGTCCTCTATACTAATTTTGGTCAAGCATCCCCAAGCGCACCAAGCGGCATCTCGTGTCCATTGTGCCGCAGTTAGTTCAGAAATTATTTTGTCCAAGAACAGCCAGCAACTCAGGTGCTCACAGAAACCAGACGAGTTAGTGATGGTATAGTTATCTCCGAAATCGAGGACGAACAACAACAAACATCTTCGGAAGATAAAATTGTTACTTTCACATTTTATTGAATCAGGGAGTGTATTCCAGACATGAATGGAAGAGTCTAAACATTAATTTCTATTTATTTTATGTGTAGCATTAATTCAATCCAAATTATTCCTATTTCAAAGATTGCCTGTTGATCTCATCAACCAGTGTGGTATACGGTCAGGAAGAAATAATAATAATAATAATAATAATGAGGACTTTGTATAGCGCCTAATCTTTAGAAGCTCTAAGCGCTTTACAACATTATATAACACCTAAACAAACATATATAATGATATGATTACGAAAAGAAAGAAAAAACAAACACCATGAAATTAGAAAACAAAAACATGCTGAAAATAGTTAAGGTAAGAAAACATTAAGTCTTTAGGTCTATTCTTGCAGTCGAAAAAGGTGAGTTTTAAGAGCACTCTTGAATGAGATCACTGTGTCTTTGTGTCTAAGTTCAGTTGGCAATTCGTTCCACGTTGCTGGGCCCTGGTATGCAAAAGAACGTTGTCCGTATGACTTCATTTTGGTAGTGGGAATAATGAGAATACGGGTGTCAGAAGAGGAGCGTAAGTATCTTGCTGGTGTGTACACATGGGTGAGGTGAGATAGGTATGTTGGACTGGTGCCAGTCAGTGAAACGTAGCACAGAGAACAAATTTTGTGTTTGATTCTGGATCGAATGGGTAGCCAGTGTAGGATACAGAGCAGGGGAGAGGTGTGCTCTGTTCGTGGTACTCTAAGAATGATCCGAGCAGCTGTGTTTTGAACTTTTTGAAGTTTCTGGAGTAGATACTGAGATGAACCAGATAGAATTGAGTTACAATAGTCCAGTCTTGAAAGTACTAAGGAACACTCAAGTGCTTTAGTGGCATCAACTGAAAGAGAGACTCTGTATACAAATTTATGAAAGAAACACAGTTTATAAAATTTTTGTCTATCTGTCAAACAGTTTCTTCATAAATCTTACGACAAGTTATACATCTAACAAGATCTGTCACAATTCTGAATACTTTAAATTGTAGTTTCTTTTTTTTTTAAATAGAGTCTTTAGCCGAACATCCATCCCATACAACATCAGCATATTCAAATAAAGGGCGGATAGATGTAAAATATATCATTTCTAACGTTTATCAGCTGAATTTATATTTAAGTATTTTCAAGGAATTTATAATTTTTAAGGTCGAATTATATATGTTGTCAATATACTTAGTCAATTTGCCGAGACTATTAAAAGTTACGCCAAGATGTGTGTGGTGCTCAAAGAAAGAAATTATTTAATTTTTCAACATTATCTCAGTTTTGGTTGGAATAAAGTCAACCAACAGTTGCCTTGTTCAGTCATCAATCGTTTGTAAATCTGTGGTCAGTACATATTCAATTTCGTAAGTATAATTTTATAAAATACCCCAGTGAGCTATCACCAGCAAAGAGTCTCGTTACACTCAAGAGGTTGTCGCCTATATCATTAATATGCACAATAACTAATAACGGACCTAAAACAGAGCCCTGTGGTACGCCAGCCTCAACATTTTGGCTACTGGATTCAGCAGTATTTACAAAACTGTTTGGAGTTTATTAGATAGGTAGTTAGAAAATCAAGCAATAATAGAGCTACCAATGCCATATCACTTTAATTTATGTATTTAACCTCTATGCCAAATACGATTGAATGCTTCAGAGACATCACAACAGGCAACATACGTCATCCTTATTATCAAGCATAGTACATATACTACGGTACATATATATATATATATATATATATATATATATATATATATATATATATATATATATATATATATATATATATATATATATGAGCTGAAATACTGCAGAATTGGTGGGAAGAAAACCGGATAGATATTTGAATACAGTATCATTTTAGTGTTGGTGGGTGTAGAGATGTTTAAAAATAATTCTTTCCATAACTATTCCAACACAGCTCAACAGTGTTGGAATAGTTACGCTTTGTAGGTGGTTAAGGTGTTGAGTACAGCATAAACGTCTTGTTTTGTCATTACTATATTATTATTTTTTTTTTTAGTTCTCACAAGTGCATATGCGGTAGATGGATATTGGTATCGTCAACCTATGCAATAGCAGTGAAAAGGGGTTAAATTATTCTGATTTTTCAACATCGAAAAATGCTACTTATAACGAACCATTCGCATTAGTGCTCCTGAGTGGTGGTATTGTAGTTGAAAAGGTTCTCTGTTTGACATAAATATAGTATTATATTTTATGGTAGTTAAATAACATATATATATTGTATTCTTATTTTCAAACGTAAATATAATTCAGATCACGCTACAAGTTTCCACGTTTTACTATGAGGTATCTATGAGGATGGTTCCTCATTTGACACCGTATACAATAAAATAGAACCCAATCTTTCCTGACGTGGACGCGCCTGCTCATCGTGCTACATTGATTTATGAGCTCTAATTTCAGGGAAAAAATAGTACATTAGTTTAAAGTTAACTATTTCATAAATGTTTTTCTTTCTTTTTTTTCAGAAAACCTCATATAGAAATATTGACGAGTAAGCAAGTTGTCTTTTGAAATAGCTTTAAAAATTATATATGCCTTGGTTTTCATAATTTTCGGACATAATATAAAAAGAATCAGCATATGTATATTTGTGTTAAATAGGAAAAGTTATGAACTTTCACCTTTTTACACCTTTGTTGATCCAGATGAATCACACAGCGCAGGATCATTAGATGAGATAAAAAGTTTTGTGGAAGCCTCGACTTTATTTCACATAAGTAGTAAGATCGACAAAATAAGAAACAAATTAGATACATATAAGTACTTCTGTTTAAAATGCATGATGATAGTGATGGAGATTCCATTATATCTCCAAGAACATTTTAAGGACTATCCATTAGCCCCTGAGAAAATGTACCAAACAAAATTATTTATCAGATTTGTAAGATTTTTTAAAAAAATGGTCACAAGGGTACAAAACTAAATTTTACCAAAATTATTGTGTACATTAAAAATCAAAAACATATACTTCATTCACTAACAAAACTAAAAAGCTTTTAATATAAGTGTTTTTAAAACTGAAAATGATAAACAGAGCTATATTCTTTAAACAGCAACCATGGCTAAAATCCAACATTTAACTGAAGCCAATTTTGAGAAAAAAACCTTCCAAAGACTTTGAGAAGTACTTGATCAAATTGATGAATAGGAGTACATTTGGGATACAAATTGAAACTGTCAGGAAAAGAACAACAGTAAAAATTTTATGTACAGATAAACTTATAATTTAAATGTTCAAAAGATATATCCTTTGCAAGAGAACAATTATTGACTATGATGTAGCACTGGTTAGTTTGAAGAAAAAGGCAAATCAAATTAATCAAAACCAATTTACGGTGGATTTTCAGTGTTAGAGTTATTCAAGTGGTTGGTGTATGCATTTTACTAGAGCAAGTTGGATAACAGATACGGTGATAAAATGAGGTTGATAATATCTGCTAATGACTCAGTGTGCATCAATCTTGAGACAGAAAGCTTATACAGTGACATTAAGGAAAACGTCGAAACTATTGACACTAGAGACTATCCAAAGGACAACGTGCTTGATATTCTAAATATTAATAAAAGGTTCCTAAACTTCTTAAGGATGAGTTGAACGGTGTTCCAATTAGAGAGATCAATGGATAAAGATAAACACTCGATTCCTTTAAGACGGACAACGTCAAAAAGAAAGTTTGTAAAGGAATTTAAATCCTGTGATTAAACAAAATTAAAAATTAAAAATGTACAAAGATTGCTTATTTGATCAGAAGGAAAGTTATCAAGAGTTGAATTTACATGGATCATCCAATCTCGAACTAAATAACATAAAAATGAAGAAGTAGCATTGTCTGTGTATGACAACAAGAGGTCTTTTGTTGACGTCTTCAAAACATTACCTTACGTTCACCTTAGTACCTTGTAATAGAAAAGGTATTCAAGTCTAATTGAAAGTTTGCTTCTTTTGTTCTGTTTGAAAGCATGTACAAGATCTCCTTTCACCTCGTCCTGAAAAGCACAGTTTCTTTCAAACACATCATCCATTGTTTGTTTTTGGTTGGTTATTGGGCTTGCTTTGTTGTTGTTTTCTTCTTATTGTTGTTGTCCCTGCTGTAAGAGACAACTAAATAACGTGTATATTCTCTGAAATCTATGATTATACAGATTTTTACTTTGCATGATCACCCATGCTGATATGTATAAATGCTTACCCGTAAAAGTCCGTTTAGTTAGGTTAGTTGCATTCATATCTACACCGCCAAGATTGCTTCAGTCTTCAATCATAACTGAAGTATTTGTACCGTGATACACATCAAACAGTGGTTCTAACCACTTTACCAACTTATTCTCAGAATATGTACAATCACATTTTTGTCTTTGGTCTTTGAATAACTACTTTATATTGTAAGTCTTGTTGAACAGAAACGTTGGATATATACTAACGGTGGAGTAAAATAAAGTCTATGCATTCGTTCTCTATCTATAGTGCATACTTAGTATTTCTACAATTAGCAAGCCCATATACTGTTATGTTATAAGGTTGTTTCACATACAGCTCTGCTGTGATCCACAGAGGCGCAGCGTCCGCTTTGCAGGACATGGACGTGATTTATACGTTTGTGAAACATAAGTATATTTTTGTACATTGTTTCAATGTTCCCCTAAGCATCAGACATGAAACAAATATACATTTTAGAGCATATATATTTTTCTTTCTGCCGATGTAAAAGTTATAACATTCTGTTGAACTTGAGCTAATTTTATACCCCTTCCTGACAATATATTGTCATGTGTCATTTTCAAATAAATCAGATGCAGTTGTTATCAGTGTGATATTTGTCAACACTTGTGTTTTCAGAGTTATGTTTGCTTTTCTTTTCTTTTTTTTTTTGTTTTTCACCTAATGAAATATTTTGTGGTTTATTCAGAATGTTGCATCGATTGGAAACCCTGAGGAAATAAATAAATAAATAAATAAAAAATAAAAAACAAATTAAAAATAAAACAAACGTTTGGCAGACCTTCAGTAGCCACCAAGATTTTGATATTGCTGATTTATAAAACTTTTCAAGATTACTTTGTCCATTTGTATTGCACAGTATAAAAACACCCTTTATACTCATTCTACAAGAATTTAGTTTGAGGTTATGTAAAGTTATATTGGCTGGAATGTCGATGATTTTTCTACGTACTAATGGTAAATGACAGCAATGCCATTTCTGTACGTATCGTTTACTGTTGGAATCTGAAAGTCAAATGGTATTCTAAATTTCGTTCTGTACACGGCGGACAGTATACTTTCAGTACCAATATTTTGCATATTACCTTCCCCTGATAGAAACATTCTTAATTTGCTATTCAGATACCTTGTTGAATACACAAACCTTTCGTCCTGAAGATGTTTTAGTCATTGAGCTTGAAAATATCATCGCTTTCATAGGATATGATAATGTCTTTCACATTAGTTCTATGTAAAGTCTTGATCACTACATTGTTAGCATCTCATTTTACCTCCATATAAAACGACAACAATAAATATATTTGGGGTTAGGTTTGGAAATGTTATCTGTAAAATATGTTCAAGTTTAATACTACTCAAGGTGTATGTGATACAGTGATATGTTACATTGTGAAATTTAACACATTGTGGTATCTTTTTGAGCATGTACTGAGTTTATTAATTACCGTACATTCTCATTTGTTATTTAGTTACAGCAAAACTTTTAAGCAACACTCTAAAACCCATCACGAATGGTTGTAAACGGGCAAAGACTCTAATAAAGTAGAATAGTTGCCATTTAAATAGTTTTTTGTTTTATTGATTTGAAATTTTAGGTATAAAAACCCCACACACTGTATCAGATTGAGTATATACCTTTATGGGTCTGTCGCTATTGAATGCTACAAATTTTGAGTTCTAATTGGTGAAAGTTTTCAAAACATTCAACATTAATACATTCTTCGTTGGCCCCATTTGCGGCAATTCCCTCTGAGTTTATTCATATACATCTCAATTTTTGTAAAAATCATCAGAGATTTAAACAGTCCATATTTCCTTACAGTCGTTTATATATATTGTTATACTGTGATAACCAACAACAAAATATATTTTCTGTAAAGAACTTGATACATTACCATTCCTGTTGTCAACTGGATTGTTTAAATCGATTTCTTTTTCAGAGAGTTCGTCGATGGTATATAACTTTCCATATATGTGTCCTGAAAAGGACTAATAAAGTGTATATTTAAAGGAATACCCATTTACTGAGTAACACATTTGTCTGATAAAAGTCATTTGTGAACTAGCTATACTAAATTGGAATGATTAGCTTTACAACTTTTTTAATATTCGTATTTAATACGGAAATATTTGTAAACATCACTAGCGTTTATATAAGTACGCTGGATGCAACAATACGGGCAGTACTTAATGTTGCATGGTAAATTGTGTTATGATATTTAAAGTTGCAGTCGACAGCTTATTATTTATCTACATAATAAAATGAAAGCATCTCTGGTAGTGGATTACATATCAACAAAGTTCTGTCTTGCTGTTCTTTATTTGTGTTGATTGTTATGCTCTGTAACGATTTGCTTTGTACAGGCTTTGATATCTCATCTGATTTAAGAACATAAACAAATTTGCTTTTTGACCGAATGAAAAAGATAACTAAAACAGCAAAATCACCACTAATCAAGTAATAAATCATTATGTTTGAACACATGCATTGTGGTTTTGTAGACTCTTGTTGCTCTTTCTTGAAACGGTAAGTTTGGCTTTTTTAATTTATGTGATGTGGCCCTCACTGGTAATTGTTCAACCTTGTTTTCATTTTCATGTTTGTTTTTGCTATCATCCATTTAATTTACAAGAAAATTTGGAAGGTTAGTTATTCATGATTTCAAGATGTCATAAAGATTTCTTTAGAGCCATGACTCAATGCTACAGTCATGTAGTGAACATAATTTAAACTGTAATTGCTGGAATAAAAACAATAAATACAATGCTACGTCATATGCATGGATAAAATAAAGACATACATGAGTTTAAAAACATTTCTATATTGCAAACCTGTGATATAGAGACAAAGCAGCACGGGAAAAAATATTAGAAATATTGGAGGGAAGAAAAGAGTGAGAACATAAATAAATACAAGAGACAAAAATGCCACAATGATGAACATTTGAGAAAAATCAAAACATGAAGTTGACCTCTACAAGCACTAAAACAAAACATTAAATCAGACACCACGTTAAGCGTGCCATCAATTGATTTCTACCGTAGATGGCTAAACTTTACAAAGCCAGAAGTTGTGAGTGAAAATGATTCAGACTTAAATTATGTCGTACCATGTTCATTATTTAATATGTCCTGAGCAACAAAAGAAATGTTTTCACAGGTCAAATACTAGATACATGATAGCGTGATAGCGAGCAAAAATGGTAAAAAAGATAAAATACCTTCAGAAGAAAAGATGGAAAAGCGCATAAAAAGGTTAATGACTCAAAAATGGATAACTTCATCACTAAGGAGATTCTGAGTAACATTCATTACTCTGCATTATCTCTTCTTTCTTTAATCTATTTTCCCCAGAAACAAATTTCACCACAGGGTCAGCACCTACTCGTGTAATGTCAGCTATTGTAACAATTGTGGTTAACGACAAAAATGTATCAGCAACAAAGCAAAGAGTACCAATTTTATATGTCCTTAAATTTTCAAATCAGTGATGTCACGGTATAAATTAGAACATCTTCGAATGATATGGAACTTTTGCAGTTCTGTGATTGATACAGATTTTATACGTTTTCTTGATTTATTTCCCGTATATTGTTCCAACTCTTTTTCAATAAATCTTTACCAGTTATCTGTTCGTGTGTTTCATTTGCAATAGCTAGGTTCAATTCCTGTTTGTACTCTTGCACTTTTGGAGAAATTTAGTTGTTGATATTCTTATCTTCGACGAATCCCAGTTTTGTTGTTTCCGTTGTGGCTTGCAATGCGCTGACGCTCCACGTCACAGCACAGCTGCCCTGCCTTCCTAAATGAAAAAGTCTAAAATAGGTGAGAATGATGGTGATTATCATTATTCATTTTAAAATTCTATGAAAGAAGTTGATAATAGATGAACAAGATCAAAGTACGTTGGACAAGGACAGATATACATGGGTGTTACATATTGAGGAAGAGACGCCACCTAAATATCCGCTTGAAGCCACCTTTGTACAAAGTGAAACAATACACGTACCCCAGGAAAAAGAGATGCAAACAATAGACAGTAAAGAGGTCTTTGATGATAAGGTAAGAAAAGTTGAGAATATAATTTACGATAACCACGGAAAACTACAAGGTAGAGAGCTTGCACCTGCTGTAAAAAGACCATTGACCGATCAAGAGGAAATAGAAAACTAACAGATTTTGAAAGTGCTCTAGAAATTCGACAATTTAATTATGAGGTCTGATGTTGAAATGTATGACAAACAGATTGAGGACTTAAAAAAGACTTTAACAAATAAACAGATGTAACCATAGGGGTTCAATTGCAAGAACTGTTGAAAAATGTTGAAAGTAAAAGAGCGCATTAAGTTGGATATTTAGCATAATGTAAGAGAACGTTCAGAGAAAATATTGAAAAAATGAGTTCGAAAGATAGAGAACAATTATCGTTAGGCGAAAGATTGAAACAAATGTTTAAAGAAAAGGGTGTACAATTGCTTATATAGCTGCAGCGATAGCAATGATCATATCATCACTTGCTCTGTCTATAAAAAAATTTTGCCAAAACATTTTGTTTGTCATAATCTACAGGTCCTGCAACACTTAGTATAAATACAACTGATTCTTTTTTTATTTCATGGTGAATATTGATTTGACTTTTCTAAATTGGACTTTACTTCGTTCGGGTCATGTTTCCTTTAAACGTCTCAATAACGGATAGCATCCATGATAGTAGGGACGTCAGAGCATGTGCGAAGCACAACATCGTCATCGCAATCCCTCATCTCTGCATAATATTATCAACTTTGTCTTCTTTTTTTTATCCTCAACAATATCTTGTCCTATTATTACAAATTGTTTATCAGCCTTTGGAGTACCGCTTTTTTTATTTCTATTTTTTGTTTGTTTTTGTTTTTGTTTGTTACCCTAGTATTGATGGTAGAGTGTAACCCCAGTTTGAGAGAGTCTGGGAAAAGTGTACTTTGGTACATAATTTCTTTTAATAGCACATTTTTCATCTGGTTCGCAACCGTTGAACGATTCATCACATCCATTCCATTTCACGAGTTCATACTTTTATCCGTTCATTTGTGTTGGTCTTCAAAATCGTGTTAACTTTATGTCATCTTCTTGATCGTTTGTATATAAATCTTGACTGTAAAACATACACTCAATGTCCTCTCTATTCAAGACTGTAAAACATACACTCAATGTCCTCTCTATTCAAGACTGTAAAATATACACTCAATGTCCTCTCTATTCAAGACTGTAAAGCATACACTCAATGTCCTTGCTATTCAAGACTGTAAAACATAGAATCAATGTCCTCTATATTCAAGACTTTCTGTTTGGAAACTACTGGATCACAAAAAATTACTTGCCTGGTATTAAATATTTCCTTGGTCAGGTTGAGAAGGTAGCTTTTTTGAAACTATGTTTTGTGTTTTGAAATTCTTACTGCTTCACTTTTTGAATATTGGCGTTCCAAATGTATATGTTGTCAAGTACCGAAATAGATTGATCTATTATCTCTTTTGCTTGCTTCAACGTGTCAATTGATCTGGGTGTTGCTGTATCCCTCAATTTGATTTGGTAAAACATGCACGTCCTTTCTGGTTTCATTTTGAGTTAAATGCTTCCACATTATAGTCCTTAAGATTCTATTAAACCATTCTAGTATAGATGCATTTTTATCTGAGTAAGTTGAAAAGTATTCGATGTATTCCTTTTCCAATAAATTTTTAACTTTCCTTTGGTAAACCTTTTCTCTCATTAAACTGTATCATATTTTTAGTTTTCACTTCTTAAAGACTTCGTTAAAATCTTCGTGTATGTCATCTCCTTTTATGTTTTTTTTCATCACCCCTAGAGTATTTTGACAAAAAATATATATATTACCGGTTAAATGTGTATGAATGTATATATATATATATATATATATATATATATATATATATATATATATATATATATATATATATATCCATTTTTATATTGTTTATATGTATGCATGTCACAATGTCTTCATGCCTCTGATTATCCACGTGACTAACATAAACTCTTTTGCATGAAAATAGTTTTTCTCGATAATGTGATTGTAGATTGTTTCATCAACCATTCTTTTAATTCAGCGTATTTAATTTTCTCTTTTTCCTGTTTAATTTGTTGCTACAATCTAGTGATATTTGTGTTAGCAACTGGACTTTCAGGATCATAGTACATATCTCTCAAATACTGTGGTTTGTGAACCATTTAAAACGTTATCAACAATACAACAGAATATCCATCTACAACAGGTACTTTTATTTTCAACAATTTACAATTTTTTCATCAGTGCTATCTAACATATCAATGAATTCAGACATATGTTAAGATTTAAAATTCCTGATTTCAAAACAGCTATTTTATATACTGAGATATCACTTTCTGGCGTTAAATTTAACTTTGTTCCCTATAAAATCTATATCTGCTTTTGTTGAATCATTATATATTGACTTTGTAAAATGTACGAGATCTCAACATTGTAAAATTAATTTAGCCGAATACAAGTTTGTGTATTTTCCTATATCAAATACGCAGTTTATTCTTTTCTCATATTGTATTGTTTGAACTATATTGGGATCAGACTGTATGATGCTTATTTCAATGTTATCTATTTTATATTTAATATGCAAATCAGCATCTTTTCTAAAACATTGCACTTTATTTATTTATTTTTTTTTTTTTTTTTTTGCAATCAACAAATCCACGTTTTCTTTTCCGTTATTATGTAAGAGAACAAGCTTGGACCACACTTTCATCCCATTCAAACTTGTAAACAAATACACATTATCTCTCGAGCCCAATATTGTTGCTTTCATGTTGAACTTACTAAGTATCTCTGTCACTTCTCTGAAAACTTTTGCATTGAATAAAATGTAGATGTTCGCCATTATTTATCTTCGGTATAAAAAAAAATTAAAACAAATCTGCTGCCCTGACAATGCCAATAACATCGCCAATGTTATATTATGGTACTAGGACCTGTGGATATTTTGGCTTTAACAATCATGAGTGTCTCTGCATTTAAATGTCATCAACAATGCATATTTTAGTCCAGGGACTTGGATATTTGTGTTGTTAAAACTATGAGTGGTCCAGAAATGTTATTGAATAGGGAAACGATATTTTAAATTGCGAAACGACTATCTTGATTAAGCCAAACAAAACCGGTTCAAACTTGTTGAGTGGTCTAGAATCGGCACATCTATACTAGATACAGATCATTGACCGCACTTTCCTGAATTGAATCGACACATCTATACAAGATACCGATCATTGACCGCACTTTTCTGAATTGAATCGACACATTTACATGATTTAAACAAACATTCATTCCATAAAGCAAAAGTCATGTTTCTTAAGATGGAGGGATGATATAATGGAACAGTGTTTACCTGCCAGAAAGAATCTGCCTGACAGAAAAGGGATGCTCACTTATTTCGACATCATATTCTGCTATCATATGAACGCTACCCCTTGATAATTCCGTTGTAATATCTTTACTGTTAAGTAGCTGATAGGTTTATTCTTAATATGGTAAATGAATCACGTGTAGGGTGGGATCAAGCTGATATGAACGATTTGTCCACTGTTATGAATATTGGCAAGGTTACCAATGTCCTGCCACACTGTGTACGTTCTATACACTGATTTCATTTTCATTGTTGATAAAGTCATCATGTAACTATTTTGACACAGTATGACAAGCAGTACTATGAATATTCATTAGCAAACCGACCAAAAGAACTGCACAACGATTACTTTGTAACAGCGGAAAACATGAGGCATGAGGTAAATATTTGTCAGGTAAGGTATCATAGGTAAGGTCGGTGTCCTATTTCATGTATGTATAACGTGTGGCCAAGATTACCGCAATTATGGCATATATAATTTTAATAACATTCAAACAATTTTTTGATGAAAATAAGTACGTGCTTACTCAACAAAGTGTCTTTGCGATGAATGAGTTTTTCTTGTCATGGTTCGGTTACAATTTGTACAAAAGAAGGCATTATGTCGGGGATTTATACCTTAATTCATACAATCTCCTTCTGGTTTAAACTTGGGTGTATGGGAGTATCAGTTCTTGGTCAGTATAAAATCTTTTTAGGGAGATAGGCGAGCGGACGTAATGGAGATCACCCTAATAAATCTTGTGTCATTGGTTTGATAAGAACGATTTTGTTCAGGTACCATCGTATATTCAGATGATTGTGGTGGTTAGGAGTTAATTAGACATGATTACTGCGAGCTACCGCATATTTGGTTCAACCTCTGCATTAGAATATGTAGTAGTAGGGAAATACTGAGAACACGAAGAAGGTGCCCTTGGGCCTAGCATATATGCAAAACAAAGATCCGTCGGTATACATATGCTATATAATAAGTTTTCAATAAATATCACCAGGATTTCCTTTGATTCAGGTTGAATTATGCCCAGAACAACCCCTCACTTCTTAATTTACATGAAAGGTTTTCTTTATTGTTTAAAACGAACTTACATGCGACCTTACCTTTGGGGTTTCTGAGTTCTAATAAAAATTAAAACAATTTTGTTTGTTAAAAATTATACGTTGAAAAAATATGACGGTACTTATTTGCCTTATTAATTTTTAAACGTAGAATATAGCCGTCATATGTTTCACGAGTGACAATACAAAATGTTTCCACTTCATTCGTGAAATATTTCCTTATATCTACTCAAAAAAGTAGATTTTTATTTTATTTTATATTCTTTCGGGCAAAAAGCTTTGATTTGTATGCATTTATTTCTCCATTCTGTGCCAATGCGATTAACGGCTGCATAACGGCATCGATAAAAAAGAAGTTCCAAAATTTTACAATCATTTTAGGACAGCGTCTTTTTACAAAATGTGATTGTACATATAATACCTCAAATTGTGTATTTTGTTAAATTAATGAATGCTTTTGTGCGAGAAGGAAGAGATTTTTTTTATTTGCATGAAACATTTCTTGCGCGGATTGATACAGTGAACATTGCGAACAAGATTGCTGGGGTGAGGTTACTATAACAACATGACAGAATGCTCAGAGCGTAACATCATTAAACAACGGATTTTAATGATTGTGCATTTTACTTGTAAGGACTTTGGCTGCTGCTTTTATTTATTTCTGCATTAAAACTTGAATGTTTGTGTGTTGGCAGGCTTGCAGTCTATTTTGATTAGAGACGCTGCACACTAAGTTTGATTGTCACTTAATTTCTACACAAACCAATACCAGATTTCTCCATCGTTTTCAGACATGATTATGATTGTGATGACAGTTAAAATCGCTACATAAACAATTGTATTACTATATGCAATCAAGAGTTTTTCTTAATAATGTGTACCATTTGTCGTTGAGTGTAACAGGTATATGATACTGTATGGGTGACATAAAATATCGAATAGCAACAGGTCATGTAAGTTCAGTCACTAACAGTTTGTATGATTCATTCGGAAAAATAATTATAAAAAAGTAATTTACTTAAAGCCTGTTTTTTGCTGTTTGTGGTTAATTTTTATGCATTCTTGATGGTGCGTTTTGATTGATTATATAAATGTATACTAGAGGGTCAACAGTGTTGACACATTTTAAGATCTATTCATTCTGATGGAGAGAGAGAGAGTGAGAGAGAGAGTGAGAGAGAGAGAGAGAGAAAAGAAGAAGAAGAAATAAAATATGCCTAAATATGAAAATACTTGTCTGAAAAACACACATAAGGGCAGATACATACTTCCAAAATGGAAAAAGAAAGTTGTTCCAAAAGTGATATAGCCACTGTGGCGACAAAAGTGGCATCGCCTACTTTGGAGATATAATTTTTCTCCCAATGATATATTTCAATATTTCATTATGAAATATATAATAAATTTTATTATTATTTTCTTTACAAGGAACATATCTGGCTTTTTGCCTTCAAAACAGTGAAAAACCATCTTTATCCACTATTGATGGTTTGACGCTTCGTCAAGGCTTCATTTGCGTAAAGTCGAATGACCATAAGGTGTAAGATCAATCAAATCTACTTAGCAAACAATTATTGAGTCACATTTTCCATACTTGAAAGATGATTAATTTGAAACTGTTTCTTCTCTTTTTTTGTCAGCATAAAGTTGGAGAGTTAGATAAAATATCAACGCATCCTGCTTTATATCAACAATTACTCGACGGGAAAATGTCACATGTTGCTTAGACATGAAACAAAAAATATAATTGTAACAAATTACGTGAAAATATTTGCTGGAGATTACAAGTGGTCGATCTCTCCAATCTTCAAGAACATTAAAATAATTGTATTACTTCTCAGCAAAAATCCAACATACATCACTATTTCAATTAAAATCTGACGTCGGTCTTGCATATTTGTTGAAAACCCGCCAGCCTCACGAAAATCTATAGGGACGTTCTTGTAATATCAATATTACTGTTTTATTCGTAATTAAAACTAGATTATACTGCGATGTAAATGCTTGTTTCAAAAAGTTAATCTTTGAACCGAAATAATGTATTCCAGAATATTATTCGCATCAGTTGTTATATCTAATATTACAAGAGAGTTTATCTATCCTGAACACATTGGTCTGCGATAGATAATACATTCACCGCAAGTCATATGTAAATACAACGCATATAATATCGCTAAATGTTACATTTTTCATGTGTCCAAAATATAGTCAATAGCTTTTATTCTTGTAGCAGTAAAGTCATGAAACACATACGTATGTTATTTTGTACAGATGTATTTTACTGAGCATAGTCATAAAAACATGATGAATACAATCATTAACAAAAGAGCAGCATGCACGTCATTAACAATCGAAAACTGTTCACTAAAAAAACAACCGAGATATTTTTTAATGAAGTGGTCTATGAAAAAATCATGTATAACACAAACGGGTGCTGATAATGTTACAGATATTAATATGCAATAAAAAATTCGACACAATCTGTCTTTGAAATTAATAGCGATGTGCCACGCAAACCAAACATAAATTTACTCCACCGGACGTTTGCGATAGTATTGCTGTATGAAAGATAATATATTCGTAGCTTTAACCTTTAGATTAGTGCAACGGTGAACCACAGTCTGTAAACAACATTTGCTTCCAAAGAGTACCCGCCTTTATATACTGTTACTGTAAATAATTATGCCAAAGACCATTTTAGGAACGGATTGAGATTTAAGTTCTAGGGATTTTAATACGCTTGGTTTCTTGAAATATTCGTTTTTGATAATTTAGGAGACAAAAGATGTTTGATATAAAATAACTGATCCTAAGTGAGACTGTGACGTGGACACTTTCTGTACAGGAAAACATAATACATCCCCCGGGTATAAGGTTGACAAAATTAGTTTTTACATTAAAGAGATAAAGGAGTTTCTTCCCGATAATATGCTTGCAAATACATTTTTATTTTTCATTACGCACATAAACTTTTTAAAATCATCTAGATGACATGGTCTAATCTTGTTCTCGTCTCTATTGATAAAGTATCAATATAGGTCAGATCCATATTTTATTTTCATTTTATTATTTAGAAAATAGGCCTTTAAGCAAATGCATTAATTTCAAAAGGAATAATAAATTAAGATATTTCCCCCTTGGTATGTCTCTTGCGTGTTATTGTTAACGATGTTTAAAAACAATCAGGGCGATGCTAAAAAAGCGACTGATGTGTAGCGGGCACATATACTAGACAAATAAGAGAACTCAATCTTTGGCACATCTTGCGTACAAAGTCAATCTGTTTTTCTTTGATAACCGTTTATTGTTGAGTCAATATAATGCGACAGGGGATAATTATCTTTGTTCTTATCGCTAGAATCTAATTTAGAATGTTATGAACAAAAGCCATGTACCTCTTTATACCGTTTGGGCCTACTGTATCGTTGATGATGCTAATGTTTCTCTAACTAGTTCGACAAAAAAAAAAAAAAAAAAATACAAAATACAAAATCAACATTAACAAAAACACAAAATAAAAAACGAAAATATACATTCCATCTTTCAAATAAAAAAATAACGCGACATTTCATAACAATCGTGACATGACAAAAAAGACATCATAATAATAAGATCGGTTGATACACGTATATCGTATTGAAGATCGTTAAGATTGTAAGATATCTTGATGTTTACGCAGCAGCGACTAGATTCTCCCTCAGCATTTTGCTGTCATCAAGGAAGTTCATCTGTCGTGCCGCATTCCCTACGCGAGTTTGACACACTGTTCAGAATATTTCAATAAAGAAAAGAAAATTTGTTCATTTGACACGCACAGGATCTGGAGACTCTTAGATATAACGGATTGATAGAATAACATTGTTCATCTATCTTACCATACTCCCAAAGAGTGTTTGCAATATTTTCATAAAGAAAAGAAATTGCGTTCATTTGACAGGCGCTGCACCTAAAGACTTTTTCATATATCGGGCATCTTGAATAAACCAATTCAAATCTTCACTTGGACTTGCAAACTGAACCTTATTAAACTGTAACATTGTATATATATTTGACAACGTTCTTTAACGACTTTACTCTTATCTGTTACTTTCTAAAGTACCAGCTACTTGGAGACTTGATTTCCAGAGTCCACACTCTTCAACCCTGATCTTTACAATTTACCTGTAATCCTGTGTTTTACGGACATCAGTATAAATCATATCTTTAATCAAACTCTCCGTAGAATGTAATTATTTTATACAGATAATCTTGATACGGCTGAGTTAATTTACATTGAACATCTATCTTGACAGCTGCACGTAAGAATACATTTCTTCTAATGATCTCGCAGTAACTTAATGTCTGAAGAAATGTTGTTATTCTGCAGAAAGGCACCATGTGCAGCTCTCTTTGGGTGTTGATTCTGAAGGCCATATCGTCTAATCAATCTGTCAAAATGCTATTAACCAGTGTGCTGCCGTGATGCAGAGCAGTCAATGGTTTCGCGATTCAGTACTAATCAGTGTTTTTCGCAACTTCTTTCTTACATTTGACTTTGTCATTAACACGAAACAATTACTTTCTATTTCATAGCATAACAATTCAGTTTTCACTTGGCTTAGTAAATCCGACTTTTCTCACAACTAAGCTCTTTTCTGACAGATAGCCTTTTACAAAAAATAGGCACATATCACAAAAACGCATTAGATTTTTCCCTTATCTGATCATTCCATCGCATAATGTATGGAAGTGAACCTCTTTTTTACTTCTTCATTTCTCTGAAGTATGTATGTATGTATGTATGTATGTATGTATGTATGTATGTATGTATGTATGTATGTATGTATGTATGTATGTATGTATGCATGCATGTATGTATGCATGGATGGATGGATGTGTCTTAGAATGTATGTGTTTGGGTATTTAATATTTTAGCATATTACAGTCTTAGGCACATAAGAGTTCAAACTTGCATGTGCATACATAGTGTACACTGTGTAGTTGGATCTCTCTCTCTCTCTCTCTCTCTCTCTCTCTCTATATATATATATATATCACATATCTCTCTCTCTCTATATATATATATATCACATCTCTCTCTCTCTCTCTACATATATATATATATATATATATATATATATATATATATATATATATATATATATATATATATCACATATACCTTTACCTACTGATCATTATAAAAAAGCCAATAAGCTAGACCGTTGACCCTAACATTCAGAGGAATGCCATGCTACTCTAGATCCTGGCAGACAGATGTAGCTTCCTTCTCTGAAAGCGATAGTGAACGTCGTTTTTATCAGATCTTCGCCGCAGAGAATGCATGATTCGGAAGATGTGTTAAGTACTTTGTTTTAAAATTATTAAGCAGCCAATAAAGATGCATTAACTAAAACAAATATAATAGTCTGAGTAAATAGAAAGGGTGTATCTTTTACAGCCTTTTTATATAGTGTCTAAATTTTTTGGACAGCTATGCTTTGACTTTAACGCACGATTCGTACGAATATCATTGAAACATGCATACGTAAACGTGCAAAAAGTCACCTGCATTGCAATATCAAACTGTGGAAATGAAAATAAAACTGCTGTATATAAGAACAAAATTATATAGCTACACCGCCTTCTTTTACTATGAACTGCAATTAGAATAAATACATACTTATTTTATTCTTTTATCTATCTCTTTCCGTTTCTTTATCGTGAGTTTATTTTCCTTTTTACAGAACCTACGAAATTCCACAGAATTCAGTATTTTTAAACTCCATGATTGATACTGTTTTCATTCTAAATCCATTCAAATAAACGTTATAAGAAAAATTAATGGAACCAGTCTTGCCGATTTAATATTTGCTTTAGGCTTGTCAGCAAGCCCATTTACAAGTAAGTTTAATTCACTAGGTTGAATAATAGGAACAAAGACCATAAGGTTGAATAAGGTTAACAAATACTAGCAAATATAGTTCGTTAAAATGTGTATCAGAGTGCGTTTAAAAGGTGTATTAGAGTGCGTTTAAAAGGCATATTAGAGTGCGTTTAACAGGTGTATCAGAGTGCGTTTAAAGGTGTATCAGATTGTGTTTAAAAGGTGTATCAGAGTGCGTTTAAAATGTCTATCAGAGCGCATTTAAAAGGTGTATCAGAGTGCGTTTAAAAGGTCTATCAAAGTGCGTTTAAAAGGTGTATCAGAGTGCGTTTAAAATGTCTATCAGAGCGCATTTAAAAGGTGTATCAGAGTGCGTTTAAAAGGTCTATCAAAGTGCGTTTAAAAGGTGTATCAGAGTGCGTTTAAAAGGTGTATCTGAGTGAAAAGTGCAAAGTAAATTTAATAATATTACTGAATTTTCGAAGATGAGAATATGAGATAAATATTAGTTTTTCTGCATCGATGTGAGCTTCACAAGTGCTTCATATCTCCATGAATGTGCATAGTGAAGGTTTAGTAAAACACATGCATTGTGCTTCGTGTTAACATGTATGTGTAAGATAAGATAAGACTTTCTCAATGTGGCACTGAATATTATACGATTAAACTACAGCAAATAGGCAATTTCATATTGTTTCAAAATAGATTATTTTAAACTGGTAAAATTAGCCGAAGGGTTATCCTTTTCGTGTTCGTCATATTGCATGAATTTTCACGTTTCTTATTTCTTCATCTATTCATTTTTTATTCTCTTTAAAGGTTATCATAAATGCAAATTGAGCAAAGACTATCTATACAGAATGACGAATAGACACTTGCTAGTTAGATTTGCTTTTGTTTTACCCAAACCAATATGCGCTTGGGGTATTATTGATGAGAAAAGAAACCAATTTCACAACTAATTACTTATTCTATCGATTAGAAACACCATCACTTCTATTTTGATAAGTACCAAATTGAAACCGCGAGAGCAATGACATTAAACAGTAGTCTTTTCAAAATACGTCCCGAGAATGAGAATTCACTCATCGTGGCCCTCAACCATGCCTTCCAACGTAGAATTATCGGGGTACCTTTATTGTTAAATATGTAATTCATCTTTCAATAGAATCATCGGGGTACCTCTATTT
Source organism: Margaritifera margaritifera (assembly GCA_029931535.1). Taxonomy (NCBI): domain Eukaryota; kingdom Metazoa; phylum Mollusca; class Bivalvia; order Unionida; family Margaritiferidae; genus Margaritifera; species Margaritifera margaritifera. The sequence continues at coordinate 1,540,475 of JAQPZY010001667.1, forward strand.
TAAAATATGTAATTCATCTTTCAATAAAATCATCGGGGTACCTCTATTGTTAAATATGTAATTCATCTTTCAAAATAATCATCAGGGTACCTTTATTGTTAAATATATAATTCATCTTCCAAATAATGATAGCATGCTTAGTTGCATCCAAAATCGCAGTATTGCACTAAATACATAATAGCAAGATCAATTTATTACGGTTACATTGTGTAGTTACATTGTGTTGTTACACGCATAGAGCACTTTCAACATATGTTCTTAGTATCTAGCGATCGAAGCAGCAACGAAATCTTGGTTCAGCGTGTACCGTCATACAAGATGTTTACCTATCTCACCAACTTCCAACGCGTTCTTTACGTTCTACCTACAATATGTTAACACGCAACGAAAATTTCATTTGACATGTACTGCACCTACACACTATTTGAAATTTAATCAGACAAGAAAAACACACACACACACACACACACACACACACACACACACACACACACACACACAACATAGGTTATATGACACACAAAGTATCAAGAGACTATCGGTCTACTGTAATAATCCAAATCACATATTCACTAAAAACTGAATCGTATTCAACTGCAAGATTGTACATGTACTGTTAATATTTCATTGTGTCGACTGGACTCTTAGATGACCTACAAATCAGTAATTTGAGGCCTACAGTACATAATCTTTAACCCTGGTTCTTAATATTTACCTGCAATCCAGCCTTTTATATATATATAAATATATATATATATATATATATATATATATATATATATATATATATATATATATATAGAGAGAGAGAGAGAGAGAGAGAGAGAGATCATTTTCTTACAATAATCTTAAAATAATGTTATGACTACATTAGCAGAGATCTTTAGCGGCCCGCTCTTCCCAGGTCTTCAAGTTCAATCTAATTAAGTTTTCATTGATTATCAATATCAAAGGATGCATGTGACCTACGAATAAGATGCAGCTTTTTTCTGTCTCAAGAAAGGCCGGTAGTCTGTATAAATGCACCTCAAAAAGTTATTTTTGGAAGCTTGTTCTTTACGACATGATATCTAACCAAGTTAACAAGTGCAATTAACCAGCTGACTGTTGAGGTTCCAAACCGTCGATGGTTCCATGAATCAGTGCTAATTAGTGTTTTCGAACGCATGCATATACAACTCCTTCATATGTTTGACATTGTCATTAATAACTTGCTGCTTCCTGACATTAAATTTGTCCTTGTTTATGTGTATTAAGTACTGACTTGGCTCCTCCTATACCAGGCTTTCTAACCGTATGTGTATATCTATATATTTGGATAATTATACTCCTACGCACTTTTGTGTTTAAAAATTGCAAGTTTATATTGAATCTAGGTAGAAATACATGTGTCTATATTTATAATACATTTTTTTAACATCAAGACATATATAAAGACAAACTATGGACACATATACCGATACCTCGCAATTGCTCCAAAAGCCAACATGCAAGAGATTTGCCACTGAACGGATTATCCGAACATTCAGAATAGGTGCCATTCTACACTAGATATTGGCATGACATGTGTCGATGCCTTCTCTGAACGTGATGTTTATCCTCCGTGAATGCCGTGTTTATCAGATCTTCCCCACCGAGCATACATGCTTCGGCATAAGATGTGTTGTTTACTTATTTCAACCATTATCAAGCAACCACTCTGTCAAATTACCTGAACCAATATGAACATTCTGAGCAAAAATAAAGAAATCAGATTTCTATAGTCATGACTATTATATATATATATATATATATATATATATATATATATATATATATATATATATATATATATATGATTTTACTAAATGTGCTTAGTTCCAATGAAATTTATGAAACGAATCAAATAATTTATATGCAGATAGAAATCATTGGATGAATTTATAAATTTCATTTGAAATGAGCACAAATATAAGATTCCAGTTATAGCATAACGAAAAATACTGATTGTATTTGACGAAACAGCAGAAAAGTACAGTGACATGACTCAAACATCTCTCCAGTGACGTAAGTAAGCAACGATACCGCTTGCACAGACCAGTTGATCCCGGGGTCAGCCTCATTTTGAGTTGACATAGCAGTCATTCTTTCGTCGAATATTGGAGACGAAATACGTAAATTGAACAATAACGGTGCTAGAATTGCAGGTAATGACTTAAAATTTATACATTTAAAAATGAAGTAAAAACAACAGGAAGCGTTTCGTCAAGAAATAAGCTGATTTCAACTTATGGTATCAGTGACGTTTAGAAATATAGAGCGTCACCTGGGAGCAGTTTGGAAATGACTGTGAATACATTTGGATGCCTCTGTCGTTACGACTTTGCACTTTATGACGTCATTAGTGACGACCTGCGGTGTACGTGTTACATAAAGAAAAATTTTGATATGGGCATCTCAGCCTAAATATTACAGAATTCATGTGCTAACTATTTTTCTTCACAAACCAAAATTTTTGCTTTATCGTGTGAACAATTGTAATATTGTTGAAACGTACATTTGGGACTTGTAAAATGATAAATTGGTAAGGGTCGCCATAACCAAGGTTTAACCATGCAAAATAATATCGTAGCCGACAAAAATAGAAAAGTATTGGTCTGAACTCTATCCTTTCTCGACGAACTACTACGAGTCAAGGCCGTTACTATAGTAACCCCCCTTCCTCTGTTTGTTATTAACATTGAGTTTGTTTTCATTTTCATCGACGTTAGGAAATTGAACAACCACATGCATTTTTAATTATCGTGACTGGTGCTGCTTGATTTCTCAAATCTTTCCGATTAAAAAATACGAAAAGTCCTTCCTGATGTAATCAGCTTAGTACTTGTCTGCAAGACCATTCTCAAGTACATCAAGTTTAATAAAAACACAAAAGCTCTCTATAAACTTATTCAAGTATACAATTTTTAAGTTACGTTTCTGTTTTATTGAAACCAATATGTGTTTAAGATATGATTGGTCAGATAAACAGTTATAACACCAATTGCTTTGTGACAGTTCCTTATTACATCAAGTGGACACTGTTATTTCCGCTTTGATAAGTAGATAATTAAAACCCCTGGACAACCTACTAAATACGGTGTAGCCTTTTCATCATATGTTCCAAAAATTGCTTTCTTATCCATATTTTCAATCATAAATATCATTAAAAATAAACTTTCTTGTAACAGTTCCTACAAAACATTATACTTTCAGAATTCTTATATTATTTTATTTGTATATCAATCACATCGATTCAAACATGTATTCGTGTGTCTTTTCATTTCGCGTTTGTCGTGCAGAAGTGACTGTGGTATAGGCAGTTGACATTTTGTTCTGGAATTTATTTTTCTTCAGTGAAAGTGATGGCATCTTGGGCGTTTGGCAAACATATACCGCCTGTTTCCAATGTTGGCAAACTTGTTGGGCCATATAAATACATAGTCCACCATTTGTTGACTCGTCAGATAGACAGATTGATAGAATTCAATACAAAACGTAGACAGATTGACGGTCAGACACACAAATAAATAAATAGACATTGAAAATATGAAAACTATTGAAGTTTAGAATGCAGTCCAATGTCGATATTGCGAAAGCATTTTTAAAACAAAACATTTTCTCTGTTGTTTACATGCTTTATCTAAACCGAATTCCACATAATATTTGGTCCTTGCACCCCCACTCATCTCCCCTCTCTCTCTCTCTCTCTCTCTCTCTCTCTCTCTCTCTCTCTCTCTCTCTCTCTCTCTCTCTCTCTCTCTCTCTCCAATATGCTCTTGATGAAGGGAGCTAGTAGAACTCTTAACTTAATGACTAATCGTGTAATCAAAGAACCTTGTTTAATCTGCTTGTCGAAAATAAATCGTTTGGGAAATATCTGCGTTGCATGTCGTAAAGGTTAGATCTTCACCATACTAGGTAATTTCTGAATTTCATTAAGCTGAGACTTATATTCTATCTTTTAAACCAGTCAGCTCCAATCGATAATCTTTTAAAATAATTTTAACGCTGTGCAACTGGTGCATTCCATTATATTGGAAGAGTCGGGGTTTGAGGCGGGGAACCGGTAATTTTATACTTCTTGCGTGATATTGGAATTAAGATTTCTTCATCTATTGCTAGCACGTCTTGTTGTTTATCTCTAGTAACAGCAGGTGTCTTATAAATAGTCAATATTTTTTCTCCTCCGTTATGGAATGGAGCCAAAATAAGCAAAAATTCGTGCACAACTTCCTTTATGATTTAATTACGAGTACAAACTTGCGATACCTTAAAATTTGCCTTAATTGGCGAAAAAAAGCTTACTGCTGTATTAAAGATCTCCAGTATTTCAAATACTTGATCAAACATCGTTCCCGGACGCACCTTTGTTTATAGCAAATATGTAAATAAAATAATTAAATCTCATCTAATTATACGATTGTAAAAAGAAATAAACGACTAATTATGGCACCAACTGTATAAGGTGTTACAGGGAGCGATATGGTGGCTATGGGAATTTAACATTACTTTGAGGACGGTATGGCGGTTATGCGAATTTAACATCACGAATGACACTATAGGACTTTATATAAATTGTAAACATTATAGGGACAGTATAGAGCCCTAGGGAAGTTAACATGGGGATTTTGGCCAATATGGGGGTTATGGGAGATTCAACATTTCGGATGACATTATGGCAGTTAGAGACAATTGAACATGGGGACTTGGGACACTGTGTGGGTTATAGGGAGTTTTGGGCCACTGTGAGGGTTATGGGGATTTTATATGGGGTTTGGGTCAATATGCGGCTTATGGGCATTATTACGAATTTCACTATAGCCCTCTACTGAAATTTATTATTACCCTCTATAGAACTGTAACATTAGGGCCAGTATAGCCCTCTATGGAACTTACAATAGTGGTGGAAAATATAATCGAGAGACGAATAAAAACATCTAATTATAGACAATGACTCATTGTTACAATCCAAGACACGTTTTTTATAATCCAACAAACACTCTTACACAGAAACTGATGAGGGATTGAGAAAATAGGTAAAGACCACTAATGTAAATTCGCACTGACCAACACTCAACCTGATTGACCGACACACATCATTAATAGCCAACATCAATCCTTACTGACCAACACTCACACATTCTGATACAAACTCATGTGTAAGGGTTATGTAAAGTATGGGGGAAAGTTATGAGGACTAACATCTTTTCTTACAGACACACACACGTTCTTAAATACAAACACACACACATTTAGAGCAAACAGATTAGGCATGAAGGAGATATATGATAATCATTAACACGTGTAGTTATATTTCAACAGCCACCTTTACTATACGTGTTTTGTTCTGAGTCGGTGGAAAGAACGAGTTTGAGATGGCGTAGGGATACGTCGAGGCCGTCAGGCCCAGATGTATTCATAAGCCATATCAAACGAGTTCTTTCCTCTAACTCAGTACAAAATACGAATGCGGTTTTGCATTTATTACATACCCACTCTTTTACGCTTTCTAAATATTTTTAGCTTTACAATATGAATTAAATTCAAAAGAAATTAGGATTTATAAAAGTTCGATACGCTGCGTCGAAAAATATCTAGGATAAATATGGGTGTGTGATGTGGAAATACTGATTGAATAGCTGTATTGAACGCCAGATCAAGCATGTAAGATTAAATGGATATGTCATAAAGGTTATTATAGCCTTACTAACATTTGTCTGTTTACCATCCAATACCAATGCACTTAAAAAAACTGATGAGGAAAAGGGGCTTATCGATAATGTTAAATTTTCATTGGGCCCCATTGTCATCCGTAATATTAAATTCTCATAACTACTATACCGTTCCGAACGTAATGTTAAATTCGCATAACCGTCAAATCATCCCCATACGTGTGTATATATATATATATATATATATATATATATATATATATATATATATATATATATATATATATATCCCAGGTGTTACTTTCTTCGTATAATTTTGATCTTTCTGCCCTTGCTTATTTTATCCTTCGATCTATTTAATATTGGATCGAGTGATTCCTCTAGCTTTGAAGTCATCATGTATGTCTATATTTGAACCATTCTTTTAAAACGATTGTTATAGTATTATTAATTGTTCTAAACAAAGGTACAGCCGCAATACAGAGAGCAAATAAATCACACCAACATCATTGTTGTCTAAGCCATATGACAGCATTAATATCGTGAATAAAACATTCGTACAAAACTATGACTACTGACAAAAACGCTAACGTTGTCAAGAATGCTTGTTTAATACATATATGCATAGGCAATTAAAATGTAAATAAATTCAATTTGCATAAATTAAGAATCTAAAAAGGATTATGTAAGCGCACCACATGGAGGCCACTACACAAAAACAAGGGTATAGGCACGACATGTCAAACCATACGAAAGGATGGTTCTGATTTTAATAAAATTTACCTGGGCAGACCACTCTAGACTGAATATGTAAGAATGTTTTCTTCCAATGACATTATGACCAATAGTATCTTCGCTCTACAACTTTTTAAAGTGCTGTAGTAAAACCTAAATTGCATTAATTACAGGTAGGTCGTGTCCATTTTCATTTTGTACCTTAAGTTTAATTTGTATTACTAAGTAAGGGTCATTACAGAGAAACGTAGAGGTAAAATTAATCTGTCACTGATTGTCCAGAAACTAATAGCTGAATAAGTATATTAATATTCATCAAATTTCAATAGGCTGAATGTCATAGAATGCTCGTATCAAATATATACAAAGAGTATATTTGGGAGTGCATTGTTTCAGTGTAAAACAATTATTTACATCACACCAGCTTTAGGAAACACGGCCTATTTACGACAGGTCCTAAATAGATTTCGAAAGGTTTTATATGCATTACATTGAATTTACCATTTTCTTTCACGGGACTGTAATTGTAATCAGTAAAATTGTAAATATATTTCTTTATATTTATTTAATAAGAGACAGAATCGTAACCACGTCATTTTACAGCCAGTCTTTCCAAGAGTTCATGGCGCTACGATAAATTTAGGTAGAAACACTCAGAACGTTTTCTGCCTTTTCCGTCGCATACTAGATAAAAACATCAGATGTAAATAGTGGCCAATTTTGAAATGCTCTCAAGCCCGTGGTTGTTATACATAATTCCCTTAATGACGTCACAACGATGACGTATCATCACTAATAGTTACGTATGAAATTGTTTGAGGCTATGGAGACTGAATGATTTCTTTTATTTATTTTATTCAAAAGTTTTAGGAACTACCCATAAACTTGGAAGTGTAGGCATTTCATTGATGGTGAAACATTGTGAAATGTTATATTCATCGCCATTCTTTCATTATCGTTTTGTCGTAACTTGCCGGATGTTCGTGCGCCAGAGAGTATCCAGTTTGGAAAGTATCATTACAAATACTTCTGATCGGAAAGAGACGATGATGTTCTGAATGAGGTAAAAAGCAACGTCATGTTGATGACTTCATACTATAGCGTTGACGTCACTTCCAGCAGTGCCGAAAAGGCTGATTTTACAAAAGAGGTCCACTTTAATTACAAATTATCCATTATTTACACTCTTTTATTCCAAGCCAATCTAATTAGTAGTTTCCAACTGCCGTTATAAATGTAAACTTTGCAAAATAATAAAAGTATTAAAGAAACGAATGCTTTCCTAAAAAGAAGAAAACAATTATGCAATGACTCATGTTCACATTTTACATACATGTAACTACTGGACCTCTAAAGTGCTCCTTTCAGATTTATCACCAGCTTATAATGTTGACGATAAAGGTAAATGATCCTTTAATGTGTAAGATTCTTCATACTGTACTGCAGATTGTCGAATACAATAATTGAGTATTTAGGATATCTGACCATCTAGGTCACCTGATAATGAAAAATTACATTGAGTATTCCAAATAACAGAGAAAGAGAGTAGAAAACATATGTTTTTGAATCTACTCCTGTAGCCATTTAACGTTGACAGGTGGTCAATTATGTGTTTACTGTCAGTTGCCAATCACTGTGTCCGGTAGTTGTTGGTATCTAAGAACCAAACAGATCACGATAAGGAGCATGTTTTCTAGATGACATCTAAATTCAGACTAAAGGTCAGGTGACCAGTCCCATTTTGGAGTCGGCCTCGGTCGTTCATAACCACGATCCTATCGGAATAGTCGCCATACGGCCGACAATGGCATTGCATTAAACATATCTTATAAAGGCTTAAATATCGCATTTTGGTTCGCGTGCGTCTGTGGAAGCAATCTTTAGATAAACAAAAGTAGTTACGAGTGGCGTAGCAAGAAATTCTGGGACCCCCCTCAAAACTTAATTCTATGACCCCAACTGGGCCTCCCCCCCCTCCCCCCGCAGTTGCAGAGGTTGCTTGGGCGGTTGCTGCGCCACTAGTAGTTATACGTCACATTGTTCGGAACGGCACGTGCAAAGGTTCGGCTACAATATGACCATATCTATTTTCACTACTGGAAAATATTGAATAGTAACAATAACGCAAAACAAATGGGATTTGGTTTAAAGTATGCAATATTTTTTGTTAAATTTTTTTTTTTTTTTGGAAGCCCACTTCTTTCAAACGGCCTTAACTTGCTTTATATCATTATTTACTTCAAGAATGTTCTTATTCTTTATAAATTTCAAACGACTAGTATCATTAGGTTTCTGACTCTCTTAAGACATGCTATGTTGTCAAAGTCTCAAAGTGCAGCTAACCAGTTTTCTGCCCAGGTTTCAGATGATAATGAAGTTTTAGAAGATTTTACTTTTGGAATCCTATCTCTATAATAAGATTGACATTGCTACTGACTTAATGATGTACTGCCTGATTGTATCGTTTTGACTATCCAAGTGACATCTGCTGTTAAATACAGAATGTGACATGAATACTAAAGCAAAGTCACATGAAACATCCGTTGCTATCTCTATTTCTATGCCTCTGTATAAATGCAAAATGTAGGAGCATACACCTTTCTATCTTTTTTGTTGTGTTTCCATGCCGCATATACATTGTTTAAGCAACTACTTGCTAAATGTATGTCTTTAAGTAGCATTTTGAGCAAAACCGAAGATTATACAGTGTAGTTACTTATATATATATATATATATATATATATATATATATATATATATATATATATATATATATATATATAATGTATCATTCTACTCTGTTAGACTTTCTTCACACTCATCATATTAGTGTATCTGTTGATCTGTCTGATATCGTTGAAAAAAAGGAGAATTTGAAAGAACACTTTGTTGCGAAATGTGAGTGTTTATGAATGTAACTGATTAGTCGTCAATGAAAGATGTAGGCATATAGATCTGAATACATGCGTCGTTTCTCTTCAGTTTTCAATGTTTATTCCGCTCAGGCCACGAATGTGACAAATGAGGAGTACAAAGTAAATCAAAAGCATATAAACATGTGTGTAACATAGATATCATATTTGTTACAGGGGACTAATGATTTAGTTACAATAATAGTATGTTAAATAAGCTGTTCTACACAATATAGCTAGATGGTTGTTACAACATTATTCATCTGGTAAAATAAAGCTTTAAACATCATGCCAATGTTTGTTTTTTTTTATAGTTCGCATATTACTCAGAGCATTCTTGTTTTAGATTTAAGCTGTTATATAAAAGAAGATATACGCATATGAAAACATATGATATTACGTACCACTGTTATATTAAACAATATATAAGCATATCAGAGCATATGATATTACGTACCACTGTTACATAAAAGAAGATATACGCATATCAAAACATATGATATTACGTACCACTGTTATATGAAAGAAGATATAAGCATATCAAAACATATGATATTACGTACCACTGTTATATAAAAGAAGATATAATCATATCGAGATATATGATATTACATACATGGTGATTACAAAGATTTCATTTAACATGCCATTTTTGCATTTCATGAATTATTAATCATACAAGTGTAGTTCAGCCTACACAAAAATATACATTCCATGTTAACTGAATTTCGACATGATAATTCTTAACAATTTACACAACTTTAAAAGCGCAATACCTTTTGAATTAAACAAATCCTCAAAAAGTAATATATTTTGCCTTCTATAATATTTATTTTTCAGGTAGAGTTTTCTTTCAGTTTTGAAATAAAGACAATTGAATATGTAATGAAATTCATCACCTAAATCATTTTCGTTGCATGATGTATACAGTCTTTCGTCCCTTGGAATATTTCACCATCTGTCAGTTTCAATTGGTGTATGGTGGTTTGAGGTTCTAAATTAAACGTAAATAATGCTCAAGGTTTTGGGTAAAGAAATTAAATAATCTACCAACTGGAGGTTTGTTTTAGAGTGCATAGGTGTTTCCCTTGCTAGGTAAATTTTTGTTTGCGTTCCATTGCTGAAGATATATGTCCGTTTGTCCGTTCTTCAAACTGTTGACGAGCAATTGTTTATCAGGAAAATATTGCGAATACCAAATGTATCCGAATCCACATTCACCGAAAATAGATTTAACGTAATGAAACCATCTATAGGTATTATTATGTGATGTGATATCGTTCAATATAATATTATATATGACTTTCGCGTATTTTTCCTGTTTTCCCTCAATTAGTGTATTCAAATCAAAATTTTGTCGAGAACCATAATTTCTTACTTTCTGCCTGTCTCTCTCTTCCATGTTTTTACTCTTATATTTCTTTCTCATTTTATCGACGGTAACAGAATGAAAACAGTAACTAAGTTGGATCTCCTTATCCACATAATCAGTGCATTCCATTTGAACCCAAAGTTTCAATTTAAGTTAACAGTGAAGAACTATAGATTGCTTTCCGATGTGATATCTGCACATGGCTTGTCTACAATTTCAATTATCAAATAAACGAAACTCAGTTTCTAGAATGAAATTGCCAAAGACTTAGTTAACCAAACTCAGAACGGACCTACTTTTAACGTAAAGTCGCTAATGGCCATAAAACAAGCATGCCTCACGGTCAGAACAAAATGTGTTGGATATTCAAATAGCATAAAGTAACATAACTATAGATTTTTTTCAGCATTGGCATGAGTCTAATATTTCTACGCGCCACAATCAATTTGCGCCATCAAAATTAGTTAGTTAAAATTTTTATTCTTTACATCTTCTTTATTTATTCTGTGATGATTTGCCCGTATAGCAATATTTAAAATATCATAATTATGAATTATTTAAGTTTTACATTAGGTTTTTATCCTTTAATATATGTTACCTTTAAAAGACAAAACTGCCACAGGTCATTAATGTTGCATGTCGTTTAATTCGTTTTGTTCCTGGGACATTTAGCTTTTTACTATGTTAATTTATTTCATAATTTTTGATCCCTCTGATTAAGTTTCATAATGCGAATGAAAAAGATTCTAAAACAAAACAGCTCAAATCTGTTTCATCCTTGGTGGAATACTCACTGATCATTTAGATACCACTGATAAGAAATGAAAACTATTTCCTTATTTTGTATCGATCTGTAACTTTATCTTTCCTGGCTTGACAGATAATTGATTTAAACCACCATAGATTTGTAGACACATGTCATCTATTTCACCATGCATACAAGTATGATTAACTGTATCAACACCACTCAGATGAGATGATTTTTCAAGCCTTCATCAAGGCTGTCCGTTTCTTGTTACAGTTCCAATAAAACAGTATAGATTTTATATTCAAGTTTCCTTTTACTTAAATATTAATGATTCTGATATGAAACACCATATTCATCGGTTGTTTCATTATCTGCGTGTAATGCAAACAATAGGACGGCGTGACTGCGTGACAGAATGATTTCTTTTTAGCAAAACTATGTTTTAGATAATATGCGAGCGACATCACTAATTCACATTTCCTTTTGATGCAGACAAATTTTTAAGTACATTTAGTCGCAGTCAACTCTCGTGACAACGACATTCATTATGACAATTGATATTTGGGCTCAAGAAAGTGATAAAAGTGATTAGAGCAATCATGTTAAACAACACATATTCAGCTCTCAATTCCAACAGCAATTTCCAGGTTTAAAAAAAAAACAACAACAACAAAAAAACAACAAAAAAACCCCAACAAAAAACATCGTTCAGTTGAAAGAGCGTTGGACTAGTACTTGAAGATTGACTGGTTTGATACCTGATCAAGCCATCCTGCCCTACCTCGTTTCGTCCGCGGGAAAGGCACATAACACTCTTTTCCTAAGCATGATATAGCCAAATCAAGTGTTGAAAGTGCCTTTAAAAGCATCCAACCAACTATCCATTACATCTCCTGTTTATGTTGCCCTTCACGTCAACAATGCCTGGAGATGTGAACTTGCTCACGTCGTCCCGTGTGTCAGTTTTAGAATTTAGTCTGAAAAATCGTTTTTCCAAATGAATAACAATCTGTCTGAGATATTATAAATAATTAAAATATCATTACATATGAAGAATCGATTTTTGTTTTGGACTCTTTCTTCATATTGACAATTGCTGATTGGAAAACGCTAAGACAAAAAATCTAGCATTCCTATGTTAAAACAAAATTAGAAACCAACTTAATCATTGTAAAGAAAGTTGAAGACATCTCAATTACCTCCTATAAAAAATTCAAGTCCTGTTTTAATGGCATTATTTCGGAATAATAATGCTTTTTCAATACTCAATTTTAATTCAAATTAAGACCTATTATTCGTTTTTTTTTCAGTTTAATTTCACTTTTATTTTAAAAGTAACCAAGGAGAGCTGATATTTTGTTTAAACGTTACGCTGTCATAATTACATAAATACGGTCATAAATACATACATACAGTTCGACGTATCAGTCTATGCATGTATGTATGTATGCATGTATGTATCATTATTATACATACATACATATGTTCAGTAAAGAACACGTAATAACATTATTTTACGTTAGCTAATATCGTAGATGAATTGATCGACTATGTTAGAAAAAGCATCGTTGTCTAACCTTTGTTTCGGTATCGATCATGTTAAACTTATTATTTACCTGCTATAAAGGTTTTTTTTCTGATTGTTTCCTTCTCATGCAACGATCTGCCGCCCCGTTGAGTTATTCAGTACCGATCCATTAAACTGCCCCTGAAGAGGTAGGCTGGATTCGGCTTGCCTCTGATCTTTGGTAGCTATTGGAAATCTGTAATCTGTTCTCCGCTCACTTCAAGCTTTTGCTGTCATCAAGGAGAGAATACGTGTGCCGAGAGCATTTGACGTAGAGCATACATTCGATGGTGTGTGCAGATAGTAATTATTTCTAGGTACTTACATACATGTGCTGATAGTAATTATTTCAAGGTACTTACATACATGTGCTGATAGAGGTCTTAAGATTTACTCACTCAACTGGAAGTAACAGAAGTATTTTATTTTCAAGTAATAATGGAGTCAACTGTGCAGGATTATGGTGAAAATGTTTCTGTACCTAATGGCAATTATTCAGATTTTTTTCTATTCAGCAATATTTCTAATGATTCAAACTTTCTGAGCACAGAAGAAATGTTACTTGCCAAACTTGGTCCAAGGAGACAATATCTGCATTCGGCAGTTATTTTACTTTTTATTTATTCGCTAATATTTATATCCGGCACCTTGGGAAATATTTGTACTTGTATTGTTATAGCTCGGAATGGATATATGCACACAACAACCAATTATTACCTGTTCAGTTTGGCTATATCGGATGTGCTCATATTACTTCTAGGTAAGTGGAATTTTCTTTTTGGTGATACACTAACTTTTCACATTTTTTAAAAGAAAAATCGTATACAGACTTCCAACTAATCAGAATAATATAATCTTATTTAGTTACAAATATTTGCATGATCAGTATATTAAAGAAAACAATGAAGACATTCAATTGTTTCCGCTTTAAATGTTGCATCGTTTGGTGTCAAAATATACACATACTAAGTGTCGTTGTTCCCGTCCATATTAAATCAAACAAGTTTAACCCCTAAAAGGTATGTTATATTAGGAGAAACATGTCGTTCATACAATATACACAATGAATTATATTTGGAGAAACATGTCGTTTGTACAATAGACACAATGCATTGTACTTAAAGAAACATGTCGTTCATACAACAGACACAACGCACTTATATTCTGTTACTTCTATGCGAAATTTAACGAGATGAAAAGTCAAATAGACGCGATTTATGTGGGCTTCCTCTTTAGCATTCAACTTGTAAGATTGAACGAGGCGCTCATGCAAAGTTAAAAAAATTATGCCCATTTCTATAAGAGTTATTTTGAGTAGACCGGTGTGTAAGACGTAAACCTTTTCATGTTGGAGGTGAGAAGATGGAATTTGCACTACGTTTTCATTTTCTTCATTGTGCATTTACTTTTTTTTTACCAACTTACACAAAAACGACGAACAAAACATGTAGTAGCCGATCGTGTTCCTCACTTGACATAAAATGTATATACAATTTTAAATGATATCACACTAATTTAATGGCAGAAGAAAAAGGTACTCAATAATATCGCTCTAACGAACCTATCCTTTTGACTGTTTGCTATAATTTATACCGCTGTTCGTATCACAGCTAAACAATATAATAACAATATACTGTTTAGATACGAATATTGGTCGAAGAATGGATTTATTGTAGCTTCAGGTTTTTATCGGAAATTTGCATATATCTTCATTGCTATATTTAACCGTCAAACAAACTTTTAACACCATCATTCAGCTGTGAACATTTTGGCTCACTCTCATTCTGAAACATAATACTTTGTCCTCATACAACATTCCAAAGCATTTGATATGGTAGGTACAAATTATTGTATTTCATTCGTTATTTTTACTGATATTTGTAAAATCATGCCGAAAAAGGTTCATGCTTGCCGAGAACAAAGGAATGCCTTTTTCATCCAACAGACTTTAGAGAGTCAAATAAGAAACACACTTTTGAGTTCTAACCGCATAATACCGTGTTTGGCAGACTGTTTTGTGTTTCCGGTCTTGTTCACACTCACTGTTCGTGTGTATGTGTTTGTATGTATATGAGTGTATGTATACATACATATATATCTATTTATCTGTCTATATATAAATATATCTATATATACATGTATCTATCTATCTATGTATATATATATATATATATATATATATATATATATATATATATATATATATATATATATAACAAATAGTAAATGTAAATTGCAGTAATGTGTAGTCTTTTTAACGACTTTAAATCACGTTAATTCCATAGGATTGAAACTTCACTCATTTTAGAAGAAAATGCATGTAATGATTTTAATTATATTTCGGTTTTAAATACCGATTTTTATCTGAACCAAATGAAGCAAAATTCTGTAGATCTTCCCCCCCCCCCACACACACACACACTCGATGTGAGTGAGAAGGACACATTAAAACTTAAACTATTATCCAATTACTGATAATTGATAACTGTTTATCTTGTCTTGGCTTAGCGGATGTAGACTAGTTCCTGAGAAAATAAGTCTCAGGTAACACCCTTATATCAGAAATAGATAAATCTAATCTATAGCATTCCGTGATAAACTCTTAACGTTATTTTATCATGTTGTATCTTTCATTTACTTTATCTAAAGGCAAATATATTCTCTTAATCACCTGCCCCACAAAAAAACCAAATAGTTAATTATGCGAAGCAAAGGATGCCAGATAGGCTGCTATGATAACCGACACAAACCACGATCTGTATCTTCTTACATAAAGCCATGTTAAATTTCTATACTTATCGCTGACAAGTCTTGTATATCGGTAAGAATGGGATATGCTGAACAATTGCCCAGTCTGTATTGGAATGGAGCTATAGTAAGCTATGATTAAACATTTTTGTATGTCCTTGTAAGAGAAGAAACACTTTCACGTGCATATTTCGTCTGCGTTTTTTTTTTATTTGATTCGCTTTTATGGCTTTATCAACACATTTGCTGTTTTATGGTTATTTATGACCTTCGTTTTCCACTTGGTTTTCTTATATTTATCACCTCAAGATGCTGTCAAAGCGAGTTGCTGATAAGCTGTTACTAAAAATATATTACTTTACATAGTTACTAAAAATATATTATTTTACATAGTTACTAAAAATATATTACTTTACATAGAAATAAAAGTACGACAAAGAGGCCAATTTCGTGACTGACATATAGTTAGAGAAATAAGAGTAAATAGAGAAAGTAACACTCGATGTAAAGTCACTAGAGACCACTATGGTCAAGAGTAGATTATAATACTAGAACACAAATACTGTTAAAGTAATTAAAGAATTATAACAGGAATCTTCAATAGCTCTTTTTTTCTGAAAACGTTTAAAGACATGAACAAAAAATGTTTTAAGTCCTATATACAAACAGTCATTCAAAATGAGAGAATGGCATAGTGGGGAAACTAATAGGTCAAACAATAAGTCTTCTCTTATCCATAAGATTAATCGAGACAGAAAAAACATGAAATAGTCATCGATTCAACTTTGATCTAGAATTGATTTACCCTTGATAAATAATAACAAGGATATGAAATAGAATAAAAACAATGACAACAAAGGCTTTTTCGACTCGAAAATGGACTAAAGAAGCCGTACATGTAGCTCAGTCGATCAGTGCGATACGGTCTGTTTGCGGGACACTTAACTTTAATCAGTGCTCGTTTTAGTACGTACGTGTGTTGCAATTATTGTTTATCTTGATTATTGTGAAAGAATGTTCAAGTGATGATGGAAATCTGGAAGTGTTTGCTACCTTGTGTGCACTATGCTCACATTAAAAGGTCAAAATAGTCCACGAGTCAGGATAAAGGTCACGTAAGAGGTAGGATAGAGCTATACTGCACCGGCGTACTTCACTGAAAAAACCCGATCATACAAATATAAGAATGGGAGAAGACTTATTCTTGGCCGAAACCTTCCCATGGTTCTTTTTGTCAATCATGAACACACTAGAGAACTCTTTTCACATGAACTTGTGCAAATAATTCTGTCAAAGTATCATGATGCTTTTGACATGGTTCTTTTTTGCCTAGGGTACTTTAGCCTGTGACTGAGTTCTCCGATATTTTCCCGGCAATTTCGGTATTTTTATTTACGTTGTATCAGTCCATTGAAGCGATTGGAACATCTCTCGGCCATTGATGTAAAGTCGAGAATTAACATTGGATGTAGTTGTAGGAATACACATAAATTTGATGCGTTTGGTGATTTGCCTTTTGGCCGAGTGCACCACGTATGTTGCGACAGAAAAAGCCGACGATGTCCCGATTGTGACTTTGTCTCCTTCCGCCGCCATATTGTGCCATGTGAACAAAAGTACTTTCGAGTATAGTTCTCAATGGCGGCGAATTACATCTAAGGTTTCTTTCTGGACTTGACGGAAAAGATCGAGCTTGTTCCGAGTGTCAATTGAAGTATATCCGAGATGGACTTTGGAAACAAATCCACGAGGTGTTACGATTGGTTTACAAATAGAGATGCCATATTATCCACATTGTTTGGTGGAAAAGGCATGAGATGTTACGATTGCGGTTATGTAAAGGAATTACGGGACTTTAATCAATTAACAAATTTTAACATACGAATCCAGAATATAAATTCTATATTTTGATTTTGTTTGTTTTCTTTTTTGGCGGGTAGGGGGATTTTTATTTCCGCTCCAGACTTGTTGCGATTGGAGAGAGGCATTCTGAATCTGAAAGTAACCAAAAGTGTGATACTGGTCAGTTTCCTAGTTTCCATCATTGGCTCAGCATCCGAAAAGAAACGGTAAATATAAAGTCATGGAAATTGTTTAAATAATGATAAAGGTGGTAAATATTGTCCGTTTCAGTATGCGCTCTCATTTAGAAATTATTTACATTCTATATAAAAAATCTGGTCAGGAACAATTACTTTCGCGAAATGTAAATCCTACACGAAGTAGTTTTAGTTATATCAGTTTAGAAAACGCTATGACCATGATGTCACTCTGATGTGCATGGTCTCTCTTACATTTATGTTTCAAATAATCTATAATCCATCATAAAACAGTCATCATCTATTCTTAATATTCTATAATTAAATGTACTTTTAATTTATGATGGCCTCCTGTTAAAGAAATCAATTCTTTGCCAATTAAACAATCCGAAGGATTGGCATACTGAGGGCAATACTATTTAATGTCGATGGAGGCCATTGGAAGAAAGCGTGTCGATGGAGGCCATTGGAAGAAAGCGTGTCGATGGAGGCCATTGGAAGAAAGCACTATGAATAAGGAGACTAATGTGAATTATGGTGAAGGCCTGGCCAATTTTTTTAAAGTATTTTTATTTTTAAAAAAATATATATTTCAAGCAAGGTTTCAAAAATGTTAGGTACGAGGGAATGAGGTGTGATTACGAAATTTTATCTTAAAAGAACATTTTTAAAAAAAAGTTTTATTTGTATTCTAGATCCATTTCTAATGCAGAAGCTATTGATTTGTTTTCTCCACATTTTATCAGTCTATTTTCTATCAAACTTACAGTGACGCTAATCCCCCTGCCATCCTTTCATGATTTGTATGTAAGGGCAAGACTCAGTAACAGTTAATTTCAGACAATGATATCATTATATCACAGCAGAAGCAGAAGAACTGCACAGCAATTACCAAGATAACATATGATTCTAGTCTTACTCACCCAAACACACCCAAAAGCGCATTGAATTGTATCTGATGTGAACTTTCTTATCTAACCATGATAAGACGTATTCGGGATATTGTTTCGACATATGTTAACATAATATTTAGTCCAAAAAGTATTTTCATGTATTCTATGTTCTCATCTCTATCTATGAAACGTGATGTGGTACAATAAGATTCCAATACTAGATAACTTCTTTTTGACATAATAGTGATACATATACAAAACTACATATGTGTTTTTGGTCTGAGTCAGCAAAAAGTACGATTTTGACATGGCGTAGGAATACGTCAAGGTCGTTAGTCCGAGACGTATTCATAAGTTGTATCAAATGAGTTCTTTCAATCGACTCGGAACAAAACATGAATGGTTTTTTTTTTTTATTACATATCCCCTCTTTTACGCTTCTAAAATATATTTAGCTTTACAGTATGAATGAAATTCAAAACGAACTGGGGTTTATAATAATTCGATTCACTGCGTCTAAAATTATCGACGCGCGGACGTCAGAGAAGAAACCATAGCAGTTCCAATCTAGGTATGTAGTATGCAAATATGGACTCAACATCTGTATCGAACGCCAGATCGACCATGCAAGATTAAATAGGTATGTAATAAATGAAAGTAAAGAATAGGGTATACCGATTCACATAATAATTTGTTAAGCTGCGGCCAGAAGATTGTCCTATATATGTCATTAGCTGTGAATCAATAAGGAATATCACCCAGTTCTAACTTTGAATGGCGAGTATGACTTGTATGAAAGTGACTCCCATCACTTGTTCTCTTCAAGGAATTTTTGTATAAGCTATGTCATTGTTTTCGAGGTGATTGCATTCTGATAGGTTCATTATTCTCAGAAAAATAGAGGTTGCACCATTTGTCTTTGTAACATTAAAAATAAAACACAGCTTGTAATGTTGTTTATTTGTATAAGGTAATCTATACAAACTGAAAAACAATAGATGTTTGTGGCTTTCGTAAACCGCAATGTTGCACCTCTTCGCATTTCAAACAGCTAAAGCGTGTAATGGATAGAGGAAGGAGGAAAGTGTAGACAATGTAGCAGCCTATTAAATTACTGCGTCCACAAAGTTTTAGTATACGCTAGTAACTTGAATTTTAAAAATGAGCAAATTAAATAAAACGATTCGTTCACCATGGGTAAGAGCGTTAAGAAAATTGTTTCGAGTGTGATGATAATAAAGCAGTTTTCAACTATTACGTTTCAATTTTGTGACATGCTTCTGATTGAACTATTTTAAACGTCCATTCCTGCTATATCTAGTTTGATTTGATATAAAAACATAATTGTCTTATCACCGTAATTCTGCGGAATAAAAGTAGTATTGGTTTACACATGGTGCCCTGGAGGTTTTGAAAACGAAACGCATATTCGTGTGATGTTCTAGAGTGTGAACATGTATTAGGTTCGTATCACTGTTTCGGTTATTGTCGGTGTTCATTGCTCAATTCTAAGCAAAACAAATTTGAGTTCGGCACGATAAACGTGCAAATATTCTAATAGTGACGCTGACATTAAGAGATCACATCGTTTTTCACTTGGCTTTGCCAACCATTTGGTTAATAATAAATAGACAGAACTTTGCATGTGAACACTGACCATTTCGTCGATTTATTTACATTATTATGCGTCAAAAATAGCGTTTTGGAAATCGCCCTAGCTTCTTTACATGCTAACATATCTGATAGACTGGTACGGGGTTCCCTGACCACACACACGCACACACACACACTTTATATCTACTGTATATTTTTGAAAAGTGTGTTTTAGTATTCTACAGTATGAGATACATAAAGTAGTGTCATGCCATTATTTCAGTATATCATTTTTTTGAGGATTGTTACATGAAGTTTTAATGAAGGTCTTTCAGATCTTGACCTTGATATGCTTAAAACTTTATATTTCTTTTCCCCCAAAACGATAGGCCATGACCACACAATTATCATTACCAATATCAAAATCTTACCATCTCCATTGTTTTTTTATATTTTTTTAAATTTTTTTTTTTTTTTTTTTTTTGGGGGGGGGGGGGGCAGGAAAGGGGGCGAACCGGGGGATATTTTATTTTAATTATAAGTATGTTTTTAGCTTTAGGCACGGTCAAATGGAAATCGACTTTTATTATATATCCGGTTCATGATCTCCTATGAAAATGCACTGCGTGGAATGATCCAGTATATTTTCCATTTCTGGACGTCATCAAGCAGTTACTGGGTGCTGTTAAACACATACATGACCAAATTAGTGTGTTGTTACGTAACCAAACGCGTTCGACGTAGTTAAGGAACTGCCTTAGGAGGTACGTTAACAATGGCGGCCACGTCAAATGCAGACGCTATGCAATCGCTCATTGACAACGCATGTGATTTGATGGACTGGCTTTAAAATGTAACATCTAAAGACATTTAAATGATTTTTGATCAGACACTTTTAGACATTGAAGAAAAGTACAAGGTATTTCCCTGGATTAGTCTCATCCAGGACACGCGAATTGAGTCAGCGTAGTCGACATTATTACAAATCAGACCTCAAACAGAGATGTGCCTAAGTGATAAATTGATCTCAATGTGTTCATTAAAAGAACAAAAAAATAAGAATACCCAGGTAACAATGGCAAGAGATATGAAAAATGTCAAAAGGTGGCTTTCGGAAATTAAAAAAGAATCCCGATCAACAGAAAACATATTAGAAAAACTGACGATTCTGAGTAAGAACCAATAACTCTTGATTCTATAAGACACATTCAGGGATGGATCCAAGAATATTGTTGGGGGGGGGGAGGCGTACACAAGTAGGCAAGGTGTCTGTGCGATGGAACTCCTGGAGGGGGTGCAGGGGGCGAAGCATCCGGAAGCTTCTGCATTTTATATCGTTTTCAGTGCATATTCTTAACCATCTAACTGTAAAGAAAACTTTTTATAGGAAACATTCCGGTTGTTTCGCGCTCATTTTTATAAGGTTGGGGTGAAGGGGTGGGGGCTTAGCCCCCCCACCTCCTCCAACCATGATCTTACCCTGAAATTATAGAACGTTTTCTCAAAGACATGGGCTATGAACTATGAAACAGCTATTAGGAGGCAGAACATGAAACAGACTCACACCGCTAACAAAGAAGCTGAAAAGGAAGCAAAAGTCGCGCATCAGAACCTCTTGCACTTGAAGACAAGGATAAACGGTTTTCTTCGGGACAGATGGGCACGTCCACCACCCAAGCCATGCAGTTTACACTATATTACTACTTCAGCAAGATCTATGGATTTTGAAACCGAGATGAGGCCAGGAAATTTAAATTTGGAGATATAACACTGCATGGGACCACTACAGGCGATAAATACCTTGAGTATCAAGAGCATGATTCTAAGACCCGGGATGGTTCACATAGAGATGATTTCGAAGGAATTATGCCTAGTTTACCGGACGACATAAACCCAGTGATCATTCATTTTGAAAACTGTAAACATCGCCCTATGAAAATGAAAACCTCCAATCTCCCTTTTTCCTAATTCCAGTTCAAGAAGAGAGGTTTAATCCTTACATGCAGGACTGGCATTATTCAACGCCAATGGGTCAACTGATTAAAAGTACTGCATTGAAAGCAGGAATCGACGATCAGAAAGCAAACCACTTTGTGAGGAAAACAGCAGTGTGTACACTGGGTAAAGCTGGTTTGCATACCCGTAAAATTCTGGAAGTAAATGACCATAAATATGCCGTCTCAATTATGCACTATGATAAAGGCTTGGACCACAATCAACAGAGAAATATCAGTCATATACTGTGTTCCTCCAGCAAGACAAATGTCTGCACGTCTACTTTAAATGAGAGTGCCGCCTCCATTAACAAATTCAACAACTTATCCCCCGTTGGGGACAAATTCAACTCAAGTGAGACAATCCGGAATGTGTCCCACATCCAGATTGGAGATCCCAATTACTGTTTCGTGGTACTGTTATTAATAATTGCAATTTCAGTTTCAATATAATACAGAAATAAGTAAAATAACATACACTGTACTTACTGTTAAGTGTTCATTCATTGCAGAGATCTCGTTCATGAATTCTCACCCACATGACGTATCAGTTATGTAAATGTTAAATACATCATTCCATGCATTCATACGTCTAACACTCAAAGATTTGTACAATATCCTTCGCTAAAACTCTTTTCTTTCAAGACGTTTTCCTTTTAAATCTGAGGTAGAAATTAAAAATGCATTTTGTTTAAATCTGGGGTATATAATCAATAAATTATAATGCTTGTACTGTTGGTTATTGTGGTTTCGCCCGAACTACACGCTTCTCGCAAGCTCGCCCCGTTGTACTTCGGTCTTAACCACCGTGTCCAATAGTACTAACACTATAACATATTGTTATTGCCCTTTGTGGAACACAACTCCTCATTGTCTTTGAGATCGAGCAACCTCCAGTGGCCTCAGAATACGAATGTGAGCCTCCAGTGTGCAATAGTGACAACGAGCGTTACACATTTAGGGCCTTATAAAGAATAAATGTAGGTTTAATTAATTATTGTGCTCTTGAGATAATTTATACGGGTTTTATGCACATCTCTTGGAGTTATTGTGTCCTTTTTAATACAATTGTAATAT
Source organism: Margaritifera margaritifera (assembly GCA_029931535.1). NCBI lineage: Eukaryota > Metazoa > Mollusca > Bivalvia > Unionida > Margaritiferidae > Margaritifera > Margaritifera margaritifera. The sequence goes on from JAQPZY010001667.1 coordinate 1,563,846, forward strand.
TTATCTCCATTCTTTCATTTTCTAGGAATTTTAACAATTATAGAACAGATATATAAATTACTATTGAAAATTATATTTCAATTCTCTAGCTATCAAACTCCGTGACATTGATCAACATGAGAATCATGAATACGAAAAGAAAGGGAGGACTGGCAAAGAAAATTGTTTGACGTAATCTGGGAGTTGTGTGACTTACAAAGGTGAATACAGAAGAAGCTCAGGTTTATGGGCCTGGGGACGATTCACATTTAAATGAAGAGATTTGACTCCACTAAAGTAAATACTTAAAGAATATCATACCAAAGTAATTTCAAGTAAAATAGGTTCCTTAAATGTGTGAGTTTGTTTTCACTAAATGATGAGGGTACGTCCCCTAGCAACATTTTAGCTAACAGTACATTCGCCCAATACATGTTTAAAGTATCAAACTCAACAGGAAGATGTAGATTATCTGTTTTGAATTCTACACATGGAACTTTGTTTATTACTAAAACTTGCAACTGAATATAAGAATAATAATAATACATGTAATAATAATGAGGACTTACAACATTATATAACACCTAAAAAAATAAATAAATAAATGTCATATAATATCGATATTTCTAAGTGCAAATCTTCTCAGAGAAATAAAGAAAATTATATAAATACTGCAATTTCACAGTATATTCGCACATGAAGGAAATATCATTTCTCAGAATTACTATCTGCATGATTCACAGCAGCTCGTTACTAAAATAAATACAGATTAGCATCTATTCACGTACATATTGTTGCCATGTCGTATGCATCCGTTATGTCGACTGCGTCTGATGGCATCTGCTAATTCTCACTGTCCAACATCACTACATATCCAACACAAACATAGATCGAAACAGATATCCGGTAGTGATCGTGTCCAATTAACCTTTGTCCAACAACACTTACAAGAATAATATATTATATCTCATTAGACCAACTAGTGAAAATTCGCGAGATATTTCAGTTTGCATCCGCTGTCCTGTCTTCCCAGCTCCTTTGATATATACTTTGATGCAACGTGAGCTGTATATCAATGTCATAGTATTTTAAAATTAGTTTAGATGGTAAATAAGACATGCAAAGTTCTGTAGTTTACATCCACATGGTTATTAATGAACCGTGAAAGTCCAAACAATGTATCCAACCATTATCTTTTCCATATTTTTTCAAATAATATTCTTTGATTAATTCGCAAGTATTGCATATAGGACGCGTTTTGTTTTAATAAATGCATTGAGCTGATATATAATTCTTCTTAAGCGTTGTGAACGGAGCAGTCTTGTAAGTAATGTTAACATGTTCGGGTCTATTTTATTTATATGGCTTTTTGGCTTGATTTCGAAACGTTTATGTTGCTATTGTTGTAATATTGGAAATGAGAATGCATCACCCAAAACGCTTGTATTGCAAATAAAACTGTAAAGCATCTGTTAAATATCTGATGGATATAGACTTTTACTAATTGTGAAACCAAGACTCTTATAATGGATAGGTCGAGTCATGTAATACCACCAAACAGTTAGACTAACTGCATGTTCTTTTCTCTTGAGACCTAAGGCTCATTCAGACGATTTAAATTGCCAGGGGCTGTTATTTAGATCGAATGGAACAGACTTTACGGGTCTTAACAACAGTTATATAAGATTATTGCACAAAGAGGAAAGAATATCAGTAAAAGTTACAACTAGACTAAACTGAAACTTGCAATTATAGTGCCTAGCGCAACGAGTAAATTTAACATCTAGAAAGTATACAAAATGGAACTATCAATAGCTCAAAGTACTCAATAAAAATAATAGAATATAATTATAACTCGCGCACAAGGCAGAGCTGACAATGTCCAAAAGGTTGGATAATCCATATGAAACAAGGTTAAAAATAAACAAATAGTACTTGAAATTATGAAGAATATATGGATGAGCAAAACATTCTTTTTTATAGAGCGTCTGAAGTCCTGTGCGTCTTAAGAGTCTTGTTCTGCATAGTCTGTTTGCAGTCCCTTCACTTACCGCTCAATTTCCTTCCAATATTTACCGGATCATGGCTATTTTCAGCTGTGGATAAATTCGAGCGATTTAGCAGACTAAAAATAGCGAAAGCAAATCCCGTCAAATTGTATCACCATATTGTAACATCCCTAAATCTGTAATTGCTAAAATATAACTAGCTGAAAACAAAGATATGCCATTTTTGGACGACGTCGCTAATTGTTACGTCCGCGAAAAATACCCGCCATACTGTAATTTACAGATAACTGCAAGCCAACTTAAATTTATTTCTTTTCTTGCACGAACTCCTGAATACGTTTCAGAATGTTTAAGGTATTGTTATAATTGTTTGCCTAATAATTCGATAATTCAATTACCACACAAGAACTTCTCATATGAACAAATTGTGAGTTGCTGCTACCCAAAGTCAAGGTCATGACGTACACGACGTTGTAGTGTAACAATTTAGCTACATGAAGCACGTTCTTATTATTATTGGATATGGGTAATTCCTTCTTTTTTTGTGCTATATCTTTCGTACGGACAACCGAGTGAGATAGGAGCGTCGAACATGATGATAACAAAAACAGAAGTGTTTAAATTGTAACTCTGAAGTAGAATGCCAGATTTCATTTTTTTTAAAATTCAACTTGCATAACTTTATATGTTTTGTTTAAGATTTGACCCGTATTTTATAGCGGCTTTTCAATTCTGGTCAAGATGAAACAAACAGACTACAGATGACTTATTCATTATTGTGCCAGTACGGACTGACACAGAGACTTTGACAACCGTCATTGCAACAAAATTTTTATTTTGCATTGATACATTTTGAATCAATAGATTTTTAATGTAATAAATACAAGGATATGCTAATCTTTGTTAGAAAAAAGACGGGTTTAAAAGAAAATATTTTAAGCATTTACAGCACATCTGCATTTTATTTTCTTAAAATGTACCTCTTAGGATTATTAACTGATTAGTAAATGATAGATGATTAACGAATTTTCAAACTTAAATTTTCATTTTTTTTCTTCTTTTTTATGTGGTCATTGTAGAAGTAACAAAAACTGAATACTCATTCATGCTGTATGACGGCCTAACGCAGGGACTTTCCCTACTGTCATGACACCAAAACTAAAAACTCCTTTTGGTAATTTATAAGTCGATACGTTATTTTCCAAACATATTTGTTGTTGGTTGTAACGTCACGTTTAACACATTATTGGCTATATCATGCCCAGGAAATGGGAGCTAAGTGCCATTCTCATGGGCACAACGAGGCAGCCAACCCTGGCTGGACTAGGTGGGTATCGAATCCGCTACCCTTGCATTACGAATCCGACCCTCTATCAACTTATCTGCCGCGACTCTCCAGCTTTCAAAGTATAATATCTATCAACTATACGCCAGTCTTTGTTCAAAACGATTTATTATATATTTTAAGAACGTACAGCACATCTGTATTTTATGTTTGCAAACCATGTACCGCCTATTATGTACATTTTAGGGTCGTTAGCAAAAGATACATGATTTGCTGTATGTCAGTTACATTCATTTGTACTTTGTATGATGTTTGTTTGTTTGATACTTAACAGCACAGCAACACATACAAGGCCGAGAAAATGGGAGTAAAGTGATTTTCCCAGAGACACATCACAGCAGCTGACTCTGACAGATCTGGGCAGGATTCGAACCTGTGACTGTTCGCATGCGAGTCTGGTGTGCTAGCCACTAAGCCACTGTTGCACCATATCTCATTTGAACACAAGACATGTCAACTCGCTTATATTACTATAAAACAATTTTTACAAATGGAAAAAAGGTTATGTATCTGCGGGCGAGAAAGTCACATTACTCTGTCTCACACTGTTTTGGAGCCTTTGAGTATATTGTAGCATATATCCATCGAGAGTGCAATCAGGTGTCACACTATCCAAGGTTGTACATGAATAAATACTCGCTTTGATTTTGTAGAAAAGGTTATATAAATAGACGTGCATAAAATATCAACATTGTCGGTCATATGTGTAAGAAACTCAGGGTATAATTTACAGATGTCTGAATATTGTTTTTGACTCAACAATTTCTCAGTAATATATAAAGTGGCAAGTGTGAACCGATTGGTTAGTATCGTACAGTTTGAATATATCCATGTTGCCTCTGTGTAACACATTTTCATATGCTCATCTACAATACATTAAAGAAAAACAATGTGTATAGCGTATAAGTGTCTAGGCTTAATTAATTTTCTACTCCACCCACTTTGTATTAATCAACATCAATAAAAACACCCAAGAAAGCTAAAACGAGGTGCAACGCATACTTTCACCGATATTTCATTATTTAAATATATACACGACAGTGTTTAAAGATTAAAATTCCAATTTGTCATAATTTCTACCGCCGTAGGACTAACTCGGTTTAAAAGCACATGGTTACTATATAACGCTTGTAACAATGCCAAATGAAGAAAATGAACGTGATAAATGAATTTTTGTTCACTAGTTTCAGCAATCGCTGCGAAGAAATAAAAATTCTCATATTTACTATACCATCTGCTGCGGCAAATAAAAACAAAATTCTTTCAGCGTAATGTATATAACAATGTATTATTTTGTATCTTCTTTTTTCCACGCAAAGGCGTGATAAGCCACTCAAATTACAACATCTACGGTAAATGAAATCTTTCTATAGTATGAAGTATTAACAATTGAACAGACATTTATGGTATTGCGACTCATAAAGAATACCCATTTGATTATTTAGTATCATATACCCACTTGATTATATAGTATCATATACCCATTTGATTATATAGTATCATATACCCCCTTGATTATATAGTATCATATACCCATTTGATTATATAGTATCATATACCCATTTGATTATATAGTGTCATATACCCATTTGATTATATAGTATCATATACCCATTTGATTATATAGTATCATATACCCATTTGATTATATAGTATCATATACCCATTTGATTATATAGTATCATATACCCATTTGATTATATTGTATCATATACCCATTTGATTATATTGTATCATATACCCATTTGATTATATAGTATCACATACCCATTTGATTATATAGTATCATATACCCATTTGTTTATATTGTATCATATACCCATTTGATTATATTGTATCATATACCCATTTGATTATATAGTATCATATACCCATTTGATGATATAGTATCATATATCCATTTGATTATATTGTATCACATACCCATTTGATTATATAGTATCATATACCCATTTGATTATATAGTATCATATACCCATTTGATAATCTAGTATCACATTTTAACTTTGACTCATAGTCATATTTAAGTGGTTTCAGTCAAGGAGGTTTCTCAGCGTTATTGACTATTTTTATACGCCCTCATTTTAACGATGATGGGAATACATCGCTGCAGTTAATAACGTTTTCGCTGGTCGAAGTTTTCACATTTAGCGTCATTATATAGGTATTTATTTGTAATAAGTAATAGTTGAAAGGAGCTTGTACCGTATGTTGATAAATATTAAATACAGGTTTAACGTTTAAATACATCAAAATCTATTTCGATATTTGTGGAGGACAGAGATTAAAAATAAACAGTCACATACCTAATATGAAAAAGTGAAGACAAATGTATCCTGGAAAGAAAGGGAATCATTAAGTTGTGTAATTAATGTTAAATCCTGTTTTTATTTTGTAAAACTAGATAGGGAAAGCCCGATTCTAAAATGGCAAAACTTGTGCACTAACACTTTTGATGTTTTCTAGCATTGCAATTTAAAATACCTTTCAAACAAATGCGCCGTACGAATTATACCATTTCTGCGTCTTAAAATACTTCAAGGCATGTTTGATGTCAAGAAATCGTAGAACGGCTTATAAATCCGAACTGTTTATCTACGAACCGTTTGAATAGATCCAGAACCTGTTTCAATATCTCTTAATCCATATCCGAACAAATAGTGGTTTGATCTGAAAATGGCGCATGGCAAAGTGCAAAATATTTGGTACTTTTGCAGTTTGATCTATACATTAAACACAGAATTTTACAATATTATTTCAGCGTTTTTATTTGTATAAATACCGATATGAATCTTATACAGTGTATATCGTTTATTAACGAAGACATTATAATAAGGAAAATACCAATATAATATTAGCGCTAAAGCTTCTCTTCAAGATGCCACATGCATATTATGGTTGCTAGGACAATATTCCTAATTGATGTTTCACTAATTGTTTACAGCAGACGAATCTGAAAATGTGGACAGGCAAACCGAAATGATTACAAGATACTCTCGATTAGTTTTGCCACACAAATTGATACCAATTAACCTGATCAATAAGGCAGCTATTACCTTTCCTTCTCCGCCGGTTGAAGTCGTCCAGCCTCACGCAGAATTAAGGTATCGCCGTATATCACTCAAACCCTAACACCTGCTGATACCTAGGGACCGCCGACCAATACTAGCGCCGGCAAAGGTGTGAACATTACGTGATTTACAGACAGCTTGTCGGATATTCATGTCTAATATCCGTGACTTATCTGATTGCCTTTATATATCATATACAAAATTGAAATAGTTATAACTTAAACATGTTTCAAAAATTTTTCACGAAACTTTCAGTATGTTATAAAAATAAACACAAATATTATAGGGGGCAATTGTCAACATAAAATACTTTGATTTTATATGATGTAAAATGCTAATGAGCAGGGCGTCGTTATCTCTGCTCAGGCGATACGTCACTTGTTTGACCGTTGCCGTGTTAGAAAACTCCCCCTCACCGATTTAGGACTCACAACTTACTTGTTATAAGTAAGTGTCACGTAAACTCCTTAGTTATTATATTTGTATGTATTAAATACATTAAAGGATTGGAGGCCAGATAAATACAGAATCAGCACGAAATATATCTTTAAAATGTGCTTAAAGTACAAAAAGGTGTTCTCGTATTTATTCAGTGAAGTCGTACCTATTCAATAAACAAATCACCGTGAAAATGGAAGACAATGAATATTTCACGTCACCAGACATCTAACATGAGTATATAGACTTCACAAGTGACTTAGAGACATGTAAATAAAAATTTTCTTTTCTTTTTCATTTTTTAAAATGATTCGTGAGTTTGGCTGTCATCACTAGAAACCACCAAATTGCAATGATCATGAAATAGGGGTTACAGTGACTTCGGCTGGAGCGTGTTGAACCTACAAAGGAGAATCAAGATACAAAAATGCATCACGCTGTTGCTAAAGTATATAAGAAACAGACCTAGACGCAGAAGTTAACTGTATGGGTGTTTCTAAAGAACGAAAGAAAAAGGACTGATAAAAGGACGCGCTTGCGGACAAGAACGCCACTGAATGCCCCCTCCGCATTCGTGGCGAGGCATAAATTGTTTTTAAAAAGTACTCAGAATATTTAAAGTATTGTTTAAATTGTTTGTCTAATAATTCGATAATACAATTACTACATACGAACTTCTTATATGAACAAACTGTTAGTTTCTGCTACCCAAAGTTTACATCATGATGTGCATCACATTGTAGCGCAACAATTTAGCTAAACTAAGCACGTGCTTATTATTATATTTTTTGTTGTTGTCCTATTTCTTTTGTATCGACAACGATTGAGATAGACGCGTCCAACAAGATGATAGCAAAATCAAAAGTTTTTCAATTGTAACTATAAAGCAGACATGCCAGACTTAGTTCTTTAAATTGACTTGCATGAGTTTTATATATTTTGTTTAAAATTTGACCCGTACTTTATCATGCTTTCCCCATTCTGGTCGGTCAAGATGCAACAGACTACAGACGACTTATCCATTCTTGTGCCAGGATGGACTGACAGAGGGACTTTGACAACCGTCATTACAACACAAATTGTAATCTGTTATCATACATTTTAAATCTATAAATTTTAAATGTAATACCTACAAGGATATGCCAATCTTGTTTTAGAAAATTGATCGGTTTTTGATGGCACATCTGCATTATATTTTCTTCAACAATGTTCCTCTTATTAGGCTTATTTAGGGTTATTTAGGGTTATTAATTTATTAGTAAATGATAGATGATTAACGAATTTTTAAGCTGAAATTATTTTTTTCTTTAAAATGTGGTAAGTGTAGAAGTAACAAAGAATAAATACTCAATCATGCTGTAGGACGGACTAATGCAGGGACTTCCCCTATTGTCATGATGCCAAAACTGAAAACTCGCTTCTTATAAGTCGATACTTTGTTTTCAAAGTATATGTTTCGTTTGTTTAACGGCACTTGTAACATATTATTGGCTATAACGCACCGTCGAAATGGGAGCTAAGTGCCGTTCCCAAGGACACAACGGAGCAGCCAACCCGGGCTTGTCTAGGCGGGAATCGAAACCGTTACCCTTACCCTTTGATTACGAGTCCGACCATCTATCAACTGATCTGCCGCGGCTCCCCAGCTTTCAAAGTATAATACCTATAAACAATACACCAGTCTTTGTCCAAAACGATGTATTACATATTTTAAGCACGTACAGCACATCTGTATTTTATGCTTGCAAACCATGTACCGCCTATTATGTACATTTTAGGGTCGTTAGCAAAAGATACCTGATTTGCTGTATGTCAGTTACATTTATTTGTATTTTGTATGATGTTTGTTTGTTTGATACTTAACAGCACAGGAACACAAAAACGGCTATATTGTGCCGAGAACATGATAGTAAAATACCTTCCCCAGGGATACATCACAGCACCCCTCTGACTGCTCTGGGTAGAATTCGAACGTGCGATCGTTCGCATGCGAGTTTCGTATGTTAACTACTGAACCACTGTTGCTCCGTACTTCATATCAACACAAGGAATGTCAAATCGTTTATATTAGTATACAAGCATTTCTACGAAGGGCAAACAGGCTATGTATTTGCGGGCGATAAAAGTCACATTCAGACGTCAGGCATTCTCAAAGTTACATGCAGTTGTAGGTAATAGGTATTCACCAGGACTGGCAAGTTCTTCCTTTGCTTCACTCTGTTTTGGAGCCTTTGAGTATATTATAGCATATATCCATCGAGAGTGCAATCAGGAGTCACACTATCCAAGGTTGTACATGAATAAATACTCGCTGTGCCTTTGTATAAAAGATTATATAAATAGAAGTGCATAAAATACCGACACTGTCGGTCATATGTGTAAGAAACTCAGGGTAAAATTTACAGATGTCTGAATATTGTTTTTGATTCAACAATTTCTCAGTAAAATATAAAGTGGCAAGGGTGAACCGATTGGTTAGTATCGTACAGTTTGAATATATCCATGTTGTCTCTGTGTAACACTTTTCCATATGCTCATCTACAATACATTAAAGAAAAACAATGTGTATAGCGTATAAGTGTCTAGGCTTAATTAATTTTCTACTCCAAACACTTTGTATTAATCAACGTCAATAAAAACAAAAAAAAAAAAAAAAAAAAAAGAAAAAAAAAAAAAATGCAAACATGAACTGTAACGCATATTTCCACCGACAGTTTCATTATTTCAATCTATACGACAGTTTTTAAAGATTAAAATTCCAATCTGTCAGAACTAGGGTGGCTAACTTTAAAAAAGAACATATATAATTTATACCGGTGTAGGACTAACTTTAAAAAAACAACATATAGAATTTATACCGTTGTAGGACTAACTTAAAAAAAAAAAACATATATAATTTATACCGTCGTACGGATAACTTAAAAAAACAAGGTATAGAATTTATACCGTTGTAGGACTAACTTTAAAAAAAAAACAAAGTATATAATTTCTACCGTTGTAGGACTAACTTTTAAAAACAAGATCTAAAATTTCTACCGTCGTAGGGCTAACTTTGAAAAATAAGGTATATAATTTCTACCGTCGTAGGACTAACTTTAAAAAACATGGTATAGAATTTCTACCGTTGTAGGGATAACTTAAAAAACAAGGTATAGAATTTCTACCGTCGTATGACTAACTTTAAAAAAAAGGAATAGAATTTCTACCGTCGTAGGACTAGCTTTAAAAAAAAAAGGAATAGAATTTCTACCGTCGTAGGACTAACTTTAAAAAAAAAAACAAGATATAAACTTTCTACCGTCGTAGGACTAACTTTAAAAAACAAGGTATAGAATTTCTACCGTTGTAGGGATAACTTAAAAAACAAGGTATAGAATTTATACCGTTGTAGGACTAACTTTAAAAAAACAAGGTATAGAATTTCTACCGTTGTATGGATAACGTAAAAAACAAGATATAGAATTTCTACCGTCGTGTGACTAACTTTAAAAAAAAAGGTATAGAATTTCTACCGTCGTAGGACTAACTTTAAAAAAAAAAGGAATAGAATTTCTACCGTCGTAGGACTAACTTTAAAAAAAAAAAACAAGATATAAACTTTCTACCGTCGTAGGACTAACATTAAAAAACAAGGTATAGAATTTCTACCGTTGTAGGGATAACTTAAAAAACAAGGTATAGAATTTATACCGTTGTAGGACTAACTTTAAAAAAAACAAGGTATAGAATTTCTACCGTTGTATGGATAACGTAAAAAACAAGATATAGAATTTCTACCGTCGTGTGACTAACTTTAAAAAAAAAAGGTATAGAATTTCTACCGTCGTAGGACTAACTTAAAAAAAACAAGGTATTTAATTTCTACCGTTGTAGGGATACCTTTAAAAAAAAACGTATAGAATTTCTACCGTCGTAGGACTAAATCTTTTAAAAGCACATTTTTACGATAGTACGTTTGTAACAATGCCAAATGAAGAAAATGAATGCGATAAATGAATTTTTGTTCACTAATTTCAGCAATCGCTACGAAAAAAGAAACATTCTTTCCTTTACTATACCCACATAAAAACAATATTCTTTCAGCGTAATATCTATAACAATGTATGATTTATATCTTCTTTTTTTACCACGTAAAGGCGTGATAAGCAACTCAAATTACAACATCTACGGTAAATTAAAACTTCCTATTGTATGAAGTATTAACAATTGAACAAATTAAACAGACATTTATGGTATTTACGACTCATAAAGAATACCCATTTGATTATATAGAATCATATACCCACTTGATTATATAGTATCATATCCCCATTTGATTATATAGTATCATATACCCATTTGATTATATATAGTATCATATACCCATTTGATTATATAGTATCATATACCCATTTGATTATATAGTATCATATACCCATTTGATTATATAGTATCATATACCCATTTGATTATATAGTATCATATACCCATTTGATTATATAGTATCATATACCCATTTGATTATATAGTATCACATACCCATTTGATTATATAGTATCATATACCCATTTGATTATATAGTATCATATACCCATTTGATTATATAGTATCACATACCCATTTGATTATATAGTATCATATACCCATTTGATTATATAGTATTATATACCCATTTGATTATATAGTATCATATACCCATTTCATTATATATTATCATATACCCACTTGATTATATAGTGTCATATACCCATTTGATTATATTGTATCATATACCCATTTGATTATATAGTATCATATACCCATTTGATTATATAGTATCACATACCCATTTGATTATATAGTATCATATACCCATTTGATTATATAGTATCACATACCCATTTGATTATATAGTATCATATACCCATTTGATTATATAGTATCACATACCCATTTGATTATATAGTATCATATACCCATTTGATTATATAGTATCATATACCCATTTGATTATATAGTATCACATACCCATTTGATTATATAGTATCATATACCCATTTGATTATATAGTATCACATACCCATTTGATTATACAGTATCACATACCCATTTGATTATATAGTATCACATACCCATTTGATTATATAGTATCATATACCCACTTGATTATATAGTATCATATACCCGTTTGATTATATAGTATCACATACCCACTTGATTATATAGTATCATATACCCATTTGATTATATAGTATCATATACCCATTTGATTATATAGTATCATATACCCATTTGATTATATAGTATCATATACCCATTTGATTATATAGTATCATATACCCACTTGATTATATAGTATCACATACCCATTTGATTATATAATATCACATACCCATTTGATTATATAGTATCATATACCCACTTGATTATATAGTATCATATACCCATTTGATTATATAATATCACATACCCATTTGATAATCTAGTATCACATTTTAACTTTGACTCATAGTCATATTTAAGTGGTTTCAGTCAAGGAGGTTTCTCAGCGTTATTAACTATTTTTATACGCCCACATTTTAACGATGATGGGAATACATTGATCGTGTTCCTGCACCAGTCTGTGCGTCCAGACTTCCGTATGACGCGACAGAGTACCTCATAGCTTTTCTTCTCACACGGTTAGATTTTTATTCAAACTATGTAGTCTAAATGAGGGGTTGGTGTAGATGCGAAGTAGGGTTAATTTTGTTCTGCCTCACATGTGGATAATCACAAATCATCCTACTAACCCAGATTTCTTGGCCAACTGCTCTTGAATTTTGCTATTAGGCAGATTGCAACATGGGTCGATGAGTAATCTCTGTATCATACATATGCAATCAGAAAACGTCTACTAACCCACATTTATTGGGAAACTACATTTTCTTTGTCCTTTCCAAAATACTGTTTTTCATTATGTTCAATGAGAATTTTTTTTTGTTTGTTTTTATTTTAAATTTACTTTAGCAGCACATATGGTAAGTGAAGAAAGGTTTCCATTTGCTGAAACTATCGCTGTAAGAAATGATACTTTTTTCATTTATTACTTTTTGTCATTTGGGCTTGCTATTTTCATTTATTGCTTCAAATATTACATTATTTGAGAATCTGTTTATGTTCTTCAGCACCACCTATTATAACTGAAGAAACATTTTGCTGGCGACAACTGCAATAAATGAGAAATATTTTTACTTTGTTACCTTTATGTCATTTGGTGTTGTTATTTTGTTTAGATTGTTTAAAAAATGTATTGCTGCCAACATTACACGTCCGTAACACCGATGGTAAGAGGAAAACGGTTTTCATTTACCGTAGCTATCGCTGCAGTTAATTACGTTTTCGCTGATCGCATTTTTCACATTTATTTGCAACAAATAATAGTTGAAAGGAGCTTGTTCCACATGGTACTAAATATTAAACTAAGTTTTGCGTTTAAATGTATCAAAATATATTTCATAATTTGTGGAGGACAGAGATTAAAAATAAATGGTCACATACCTAATATGAAAGAAATGGAGACAAATGTATCTTGGAAAGAAAGGGGGGGTGGGGGGTCATTAGGTTGTGTGATTTATGTTAAATCCTGAATGTTTCTTTTGTAAAACTGAATAGGGTAAGCCCAATTCTAAAATAGTAAAACTTGTGCCCTAGCGCTTTTTATGTTTTCTAGCACTAAATTATGTTTCAACCAAATGCGTCATACGAATTCTACCATTTCTGCGTCTTAACCCAGCTAACAATTCAACGTTGCTACAACATTGCAACAACGTTGCACTAAAGTTGTGGCAACGTTGTTGTATCACGTTGTGGCAACGTGATTTGGTGAACTTGCTGGAATGTTGCTACAACGTTGTTGTTTAACGTCATAATATAAGATTCCCACAACCTCCTGACAACATTCACAAACTACATTGAAAACTGTTAAGAATGAAAGCTGCTTGTTTTTCTGAAACACATATGCCCCACTGCTGACAAGAAAATCCAATTCTACAATTAAACATTACAAAAATGTTGATGTAACCATCCATCAAGGAGGAGTAGCGAGATATTTAGCATGGCTGCCATGGTGGCTGTCCTGAATGTCAGATCAGCACTATTTTCATTTGGGACAAACTAAACATGTCATTTGATGAAAACTCTGTGTCAATATGACCATCCATCTAGGAGGAGTAGCTACAAGATTTTCGAGATGGCTGCCATGGTGGCCATATTAGATGTCAGATCAGCACCATTTTCATTTGGGGCCAACTAGACATAGCAAGTCATTTGATCAAAATTCCTAATCAATATGAATATCCATCTAGGAGGAGTAGCAATAAGATTTTCAAGATGGCTGCCATATTGATGTCAGGTTGGCATCATTTTTATTTAGGATCAACTAAACATCATCACAAGTCTTCTAGTGAAAACCCGATATGATATGACCATCCGTCTACGAGGAGTAGTGACAAGACTTTTAAGATGCTCACTGTGGCTGCGGTATTGTTACCCGAGCGGCAATATTTTCATTTAGACCGAACTAAACCTTAGGCCGAATCTGTATGTAAAGATTTTTTTGCATTCTTCCAATTAGTTTAGTAGGAGTAGTAAAAACAAAGTTGTGTTGACAGATGTACGGACCAACCCATAAGCTCCGCTGGTGTATGCTGAAAACAGTAGAAATATTACATAAGATGGCAGACGGTTCAACAGCAAAATTTGATTTAAGAAGGTGAACACCATTTTTCATGTTTCTATGGTGAAAATTGGGAATTTGTGTAATAAGAGGATTGTTTGATTCAAGTTTATGTGTATCAAATATCTTCAAACTTGCTGACACTATGCAGAAAGAGCACAGGGTGTGAAATTAGTACCCCGTCGACAAAGAAAGTAGGGTACTAATATTAGTAATAACTAAATTACAGTCGTCTTTAATAGTTTTTGTGCAATAACACTTGATGAATCTGTACTGGTGGATAGCCATACAACAGGATGGGCAGGATCCAATTTAGATGCTCTTAATGCAAGCAGTGAGGATGTGAGGATACAAAAATGAAATTCACTAAACTGGATGCAATTTACAGATCATCAAGTTATGAAGGGGGAAACTCTTTCTGAATATGTTTACCTAAATCTAGCAGTTTCTGTGCAGTTGTTCTAAAATTGTTTAAATGCAAAGATTTTTTACTGTATGAAACCTTTTCTACTCTACATAAGCATAGGAAATTACTTGAAAATATCATTTTGCCAATACCAAGGTTTTGTCATCAAATAGTTGTGCTAACAAGCTTTACAGGCATGAGGCACAGACATTTGTATTTAAGAAGAGACAAATGGGTATAAAGAAAAGAAAACAATACAGCATATATTTTACTATTACTTTATTTGCATCTGTTTATTTTCAGGATTTAATTAAGATTCTGTGATAGATACTGTATCCTCGACAGCAAAATCAATATGGGTCTTCTTCTTCTGCTCAGGCTCCTGCAAGTTGAAAACTAATTTTAATGCTTGAACAAAGTCATACATCATCTCAGCAATACTTATATATGTAGAAATAAAGTTAACTAGTTAGTGTAATGAAACTTAATTGTCTGTAATTGTCCTTCCCTTAATATCGTTAAGCAGGTTAAGACGGTAATTTTTGGACATGATTGTCCATTCAGGCAAGTGGATGGTGAAATCAATTTGTGCAAAAGTAGATTTTACTTGTCCGAATAATTCACTTCAGTAAAATTCCAAGTGAAAGCACTTGCTCAACTGAACAAGTTGGATGTAATTTTAGCTGTCTACTCAAGTTCTGATAGTTATTGGCAATATGATAAACATCAATTTTATTTGCAATTTAGAAATGCAACGACTTTTGCAAATATAATGCATAAATACACAAAATCTAATCAAATCTTGATGAAACAAGAGCTCAAGCGCTTAACCTTGTATTTTGTCCGTCGTCGTCGTGACCAAAAGTTACTTGATGGTCTCTGATATGGCATTTTCAACTTCACTTGCCTTGGCCTTGTTATTACTTCTCAAGCATGCTCCTGCAAGAGTAACAAAATATTTTCAAAATAAGTTTCACAACAAAGGATACATTGAATTTTTCTGTCATCAATAATCAAGGAAGTATTTGTAAAAACACATCATTTGAAACGTGGTCTTAGGTTCTTTTACATGTATGTAGTTCCAGTATGTGTGTAAAGACACACGTAGTACCTTTTCCATTCATTTGAAAATCTGTATCCAATAGTATGAAAAATAAACATTTGAAAATCTGTGGCCAATAGTATGAAAACTAAACAATGTAAATCAAGTCATACTTACTTATCAAAACCCTTCATATCAGGCGCTCTTGAAAAGCTTTCTTCCCTTTATGGCTATATTCTAACCAGAGCCTGTTGGTACCAATTTTTTTCATCATTCTGCGGATAGTCTCCCCGATATTATAACTGCCAAGGGTACTCGAGGAGTAAATCTGAAGAAAAAAAATGTATTAATACTATAATAATAATAATAATAATAATAATAATAATAACAATAATTATTAAATTATTATTATTATTATTATTATTTCCTTAGACAGGTGGCAAAATATGTTTAGAAATATAGCTTTTTTGCCATGGTTTTGCATGCAAGATTTGTAATATCACTCATTCATGCTTGTAATATCAACATTTAATTACGTTTTAATGTGCATTTTCTTTTTTACATTCATGCATATCAACATGTATACATCTGTCTAAGCATATACATTTCCTTTCAATTTCGCTTTTAATTTATATAATTTTATTTTATTCTACTAGGGGGAGGGAGGGGGTCAAGAACGATAAATCTCACGCTCTTGATCTGCGCGCATGCGCAATTTAACGTTAACTCGAGGCATTTTACCACGACAACCCATCCCTATTCTCGCTAATTTTCTTTGCAAAAATGCCCCAAATATAATTTATTTAATCCGAGTAAAATAAATGCCACATAAATACTACAAAAATGTATATGATTGTATGCATAGACTGAACACTTTGGCAGACAGGCCTAATTTTCTTTGTTTGAAAATGGCCCCGCTTCGCTTACAGCATGGTGTTTACATGTGCAAGAAAGCGTCCGTACGCAAGGTAGAACAATCACCCCAAAAATAATCTCTCTATGACAATAGCAGCGTTACTTTTGAAACTAAAATTAATTGTAGATTAACTGATTAGTATACATACCTTGACTATTCCACTCAGTTGAAAGCAGCAAATAATAGTCCACGTCTCAGTCACAGATGCCGTAATGCCCGAACAGGAAGAGCAACAAACTTTGGTTCGTAGATTCGTAAACAATTTATAAGGCAATGATCGTACTTCACGTTTGAAATCATCATTGCTGGCGAATAAAGTACTTTTAGACAAAAGTTGCAAACTTCATTCAGTATTTATTTTGAAAATAAAAATGAAAAAAACTACGAAACAATGAATGTTACCCCTCATACTGCAATGTCAAACACGACATCGGTACAACGTTGTAAAAACGTCACATATTATCTTAGTAAAAGTGACACTATTTGTTGTACAAACTGTAATAATCAATGTATATGCGTGCTTTTTGTAATTTTTGCACAGTTTCGCGATCAGAGGACAATTAATATTATGTTCGTGTGTAATGTTTTAGCAACGTTGCTAGAACGTTATTTTCCCACGTAACCAAATCACAACCTTACAGCAACGTTGTAAAAACGTTATGTGTTTGCTGGGAAAATACTTCAAGGCATGTTTGATGTCAAGAAATCGCAGACTGGCTTATAAATCCGAACTGTTTGTCTACGAACCGTTTGAATAGATCCAGAACCTGTTTCAAAATCTCTCAATCCATCTCCGAACAAATAGCGGTTTGATCTGAAAATGGCGCATGGCAAAGTGCAAAATATTTGGTACTTTTGCAGTGTAATCTATACATTACAGAATATTTTACAATATTATTTCAGTGTTATTATTTATATAAATACCGATATGAATCTTATATAGTGTATATCGTTTTGTTTTTTTAAAGAAGCCATTAGGATAAGGAAAAATCGAATATAAACTTGGCATTAAAGCTTCTCTTCAAGATGCCACATGCATATTATAGTTGTTAGGGCAATATTCCTAATTGATGTTTCACTAATTGCTTACAGCAGAGTGAATCTGAAAATGTGGACAGGCAAACCGAAATGAATACAAGATGCTCTTGATTAGTTTTGCCACACAAATTGATACCAATTAACCTGATCAATAATACAGCCATTACCTTTAATCTTCTGCCGGTTGAAGTCGTCCAGCCTCACGCAGAATTAAGGTATCGCCGTATATCACTCAAACCCTAACACCTGCTGATACCTAGGGACCGCCGACCAATACTATCGCTGGCAAAGGTGTGAACATTACGTGATTTACAGACAGCTTGTCGGATATTCATGTCTAATATCTGTGACTTGTCTGACTGCCTTTATATATCATATACAAAATTGAAATAGTTATTACTTAAACATGTTGCAACAATTTTTCACAAATTTTCAGTATGTTATAAAAAAATAAACACAAATTTTATAGTGGGCAATTGTCAACATAAAATACTTTGATTTTATATGATGTAAAATGCTAATGAGCAGGGCGTCGTTGTCTCTGCTCAGGCGATACGTCACTTGTTTGACCGTTGCCGTGGTAGAATACTCCCCCTCACCGATTTAATACTCACAACTTACTTGTTATAAGTAAGTGTCACGTAAACTCCTTAGTTATTATATTTGTATGTATTAAATACATTAAAGGATTGGAGGCCAGATAAATGCAAAGCAGCACGAAATATATCTTTAAAATGTGCTAAAGGTACAAAAGGTGTTCTCGTATTTATTCAGTGAAGTTGTACCTATTCAATAAACATATCACTGTGAAAATGGAAGACAATGCATATTTCAAGTCACTAGACGTGTAACATGAGTATATAGGCCTCACAAGTGAATTAGAGACATGTACATAAAAATTTTCTTTTCTTTTTCATTTTTTAAAATGATTCGTGAGTTTGATTCTCTTCACTAAAAACTGTTCTGAACACCAAATTGCAATGATCATGAAATAGGGGTTACAGTGACTTCTTGCTGGAGCTTGTTGAACCTACAAATGAGCACGAACATACAAAAATGCTTTACGCTGTTGCTAAAGTACATAAGGAATAAACCTTTATGCAAAAGTTGACTGTATGGGTGTTGCAAAAGAATGAAAGAAAAAGGACTGATGAAAGATGCGCTTGCGAACAAGAACGACACTGAATGCCTCCTCCATATTCGTGGCGAGGCATGACATATTTTTAAAAGTTCTCAGTTCGAGAATGCATTTACACTAGAATCATGCAACAAGGAATACTTACTCCTTTTCCTCAGTGTGACTGGGTTACCATCAAATAAAAAGCTATAACTTTGAATTGGATGGAAATATTTTTCTGCCTGCAAATAGGTATGCAAAACAACAAATATCTGATGCTGACTAAATGATTATGGAGTTGTATGGTAAGGATTCCAGTAATGTTTAATTTACGACCGAGACCTAACACCTCTATCCCAATATCATGTATCAAGAACTAATGGTTGATGGTTACATTTACGTCCGTTTCGGGTGGGAATCCCAGTAATATCCAAGCAGGGCCAACACTATCTCTGGCATCTGAGGCCGGATAGTCATATTTTACTAACTGTTACACATCTTGTATCAGTGATAACACATGTACATTTCAGAAAATTCCCGAAACAAATTATTTGTTTTTATTTTGCCAACATAATTATTTAATACGTGTCATCGCTTACCTAGCTGAAGCCATGCACAAAGTTTGTTGACGGTAGAAGGAAACGATCTCAAGTTATAGCACTGAAACCAAAACTGACCAAGGTCACACGGACGTACGGATATCATCAAAACACCAACGCACCTCCTTTCGACGGCGTATATATGATGACACGCACTTCTACAGACCCCCCCCTCTCCATTCATATACCAAGATTGTATGTGTCTGCCTTGAATGGTGTCGGAGGAGTGTTGTGACGATCGTGCTTTATAATGTTTTATTAATCGTACCCATGCCAACGTATAGGGTGGAAGTTTCGTAATAAAATAATATTTTTGTTTTGCTACAGCAACGGGTACAGTGTGTGTGTGTGTGTGTGTGTGTAATCATTTTCCAATACAATTACCGCAACACATTAAATACGTTTCATTTATTGCACTCTTTGTTTTCATTTAGAGTTTCTACAAACATATGCTAAGTCTCCATGGGAACAGTTCGGGTTTAGTTTGTTAAAAATTTTATTTCAAATAATATTGTTGTGTTTATACATATATATATATATATATATATATATATATATATATATATATATATATATATATAATTTTCCCCATAGAATATATTATGTTTGTAGCAATAACACGATAGATCAACGCCAGAATTCTTGTTCAAGGACCAAACATGTTTAGACTTAAGTAAAACAAAAGATAAAATGAAAATGGAAAACGATAGGTCCTTTGAAAGAAGGGCGTACAATTATGAAATACTATGATGAGAACTTAATATGCGTTAGAGATTTCATATATAACTATTTAGTATTTAATTCAAATAATAAGAACCAAGGCTTCAAGGTCGAGGCCAAAGATTTCGATCGCAAATAGACTGGAGTTTGTTTAATATTCTTGATCTGCACAAGTTTGAAGTTGACTTATATAGCATCTGCTAAGGATAAAAAGTCTCGTGTTGTTTTTTGCCTGATCATATAAAGCTTTGTAAATGTTTGTAGGATCTGTAGTAATAAAAATTGCGTTGTAACTTTATTTTCTTTCTAACCGTAGACTGTGGATAATGACTGAGAAATACAATGAAATATAAAATTGGGTAAAATGAGTGTATGAATGTTACAAAAATACCTCTACTTGGATACGTTTTGATCCCAGGATCTAAAATAGTCAATCAGTGCAAAATTAAGCTTCATTTGTGAAAAAGTAAATTTACATATGCACTAATAATATTTGCCCCTAGTTAAAGATGCGAATGAATGCAACTTCTTTACAAATATCATTAGGGCGATCTATATAAGTTAACCTATTATGACAACAAAACGGGAGAACAGGGATTAAAACACAGTTGTTTTCTCTATTCGGAGATATATGCTCAATCAAACATCCTATATGTTCATTCAAATAATGTTAGAATGTTATTATTAAACTAGAAATTGTAGATTTATCAATAAACTCTCAAAGATGAATCCAAAGTGACGCATACAGAGATTTACTTTAAATAAGTATCGTATCTTATATTGGGATATTTTGAGCTTGAGTTTGTGGCAAGAATAAAGGCATTGCAATAAACCAATTACGATTTTAACGATATTTCTCTCTCTTACATTTTTTGTTCATTTAAATATATTTTACATGAGTTGCGGTTGTTGCACAGATGGAAGATTCTCCGTTAGAAAAGATGGGGATCGCCAATTTTTGTTTCTACAGTTTTCAATTTTTACAGAAAGTAATCGTATCAGCATTTTCTTGCCTGACTTTGAAGACTATGTACTATATCAGAAAGAAAGCGCTCAGACTCTAGCCATTATTCATTTGAGATATACTATATCGTCAGGAATCATAGAGTGATGAGCACATTTTGAAGACAAATTACACACATAACCTGGATTACCCGCCCCGCTGCGGTCTGGGGAAAAAGCGAAGTGAAATGAAAACGAGACACCCATATTTTAGGGAGCCAGATGGCGCTGCAAGTTTTGGTTAAGGAAACTGAAATGAATAATGAAAACAAAGAATGTCAATTCACAACTTATTGGGAAACAAAAAGTAAAATTATATCAGAAAGGAAGAATGTGGTTATATAAAATATTTTAGTATATTTGTCTTATTCATTCTCAAAACGACATCATAATCTCAGTGATGTAAACGGTTAATGGCTAGGATCAAAATATATACGCTTAATGTACAGAAACCGCAAGGGGGCGCAACTTTTATTCAAATTTCCCCAGACTGATATTTTTGCAAATTCTCTCTGTAGATACACTGATGTTTATGGTGGTGCGCAACATGAAATGATGTCATGCTTCTTACATTACAACGTTAGTTGCCTATATTAAGCAAGGTGAAAAGGTATTGTTTAATAATTTGCATTTGTTTAAAATTTAGGTATTACAAACTTAATTTTTATTAACAAAATATGATTGCAGTAGTCTAAAGACGACTTGCTATTTATTTTGCAATCTGTGTAATGGATAGCTAGTGCTGATGAGCCGGTGGGAGAATCAAAATTGCGGGAAGGACGCTTGTGGCACCTGACTCAGTGATACAAGATTGTTAGTACAATAGGCACTCAGGATGTGTGAGAGAGAGAGAGAGATCAAATAAAGCACTATCATTCATCCTCCTCTTTCCAAATTTGTCCTTCTTTATCTTTCCTTGTTATGTTTTTTCTCTTATATTTTCCTTGTCTAAGTATGAGTCACAGTCAAAAAGCCAGCAAACAAAACTAGAATAATTTACTTTTCATCCAAAATCTCTCTCACTCTATGAATATATATATTGCAGTATTATGTCCTCGTCATGTTCATGTGTTATTTTTCTTCTTTTAAAACTGAATTGTTTTGACTTACTTCCAGGCTAGAGACAAAGGACCGAAACCATATATGGCTAAAATAACACCATCTACAAAATATGTCAAAGAAATTATATTCCGGTAAAGTTATGCTTTGAGGTAGTAAAGTAAATATGTCATGAGAATATAGTAACGGGATACTAAACAAGAGATATAATAATAATAATAATAATAATAATAATAATAATAATAATAATAATAATAATAATTTATGTAAAGAGTTGCGGAATATCAACTTGGGTAAATAGTATCGCAAAAATTGCGTACGGGTAATAAACTGATGCGTGGCTGTATATTTGATACAATTGCTTTGGGAAGGTTAGATTTGTTTATTTAGGCCATATTCCTCATGATTTTTCAATTGCAGTATCCAATATTGTTCCTTAAATGCGCGTACTACATCGGTCAACCCCGCATTGGAGTCAGTCGGTAGCATCTCGAAGGACTCTACTGATTGACCAGTTGAGTTGTAGTGGTTGGCGAATTTCACTTTGACATTGTTGCGAATGTGGCTATTGTTTTTTTAAGACATTCATTTCCTGAAATCAATGGTTTCACCAACATATTGAGTGGTACAGATTTTGCATGTCATGAGAAAGATTACATTTTTGGTTCGACATTATCACTTCTGATTCATGGTAAAGCTGACCCCTGCCGTCGAACTTCTGAACGATTTTGTCTCGGGCTTATGTTTGCAAATTAGGCAGTTCTTGTCTTTGCAGCAGTATGTGACTTCATCTGTGGTCTCTTTTGAAGCTACCTTAGCACGTACTAGATGGTCCTTGAAATATTTTTTCTATGATGCAAAACCGTAGGAACTTCTTGAAATATGCTCTTCAGACATTCGGAAGATTCGATCTGGTGTCAATCCTTCCGAATGATCTGTTGTAAGTTTGGGGCATTGCGGTGGAAGTAACCACGAAGGGGACGCTCTTGTTTGTTTTATATTTCAAGCGGGTTCTTCTATATGGTTGGGTTTTCCTGAGAGAAAAAATTATATATATATATATATATATATATATATATATATATATATATATATATATGCGCAGAACATAATTGACCGATAATTGACCGTGTGTCTATATAGAGCTCTTAATACATTTCCTCTGGCCCTTTTTAATTTGTGTCTGTCATTAAGTGGCCATGTACTTATCGACATTACTGAATTTGATCTTCAATTTAGTGACAGACAAGTAAATGTCGAGTTCACAATAGTTTGTCGGCGTGGCGGTGTAGATATAGTGGTGAAACTAGTAGGGTGGTCTGTTATATTAGGTTGCATAAAATAGGAAAACAACAAGATTTAAAATTGATGTAGAAAATAAATGTATCAGAAGACAGATTTATATCTGACGCCTCTGTAGGTGTTATTGGAAAAGGTGAGTAAAATGCAGAAAAAGAGAAAGCATGTCTGTTTAACAATGTTTCTATTAGATAGGAAATCGACAATATTGGAATAGGCAACCGAAATTTGTAGCATGTAAAGAAAGAGTTGTCTGGTGCATCAGCCTTACTCTGCGTTATGTTTAAATATAGATGGTCAAAATAGATATATAATTTAGACTAATCAGGTGGTTGTCTGCATATTCAGAATGTACATAAACATTGTAATGGTATCCATTAACCGGCCTGATGCTTTGCTGAGTAGAATTGTTATTCTAGTCTATTTATTGAGTGAGACACTGAAATATAAGGATCGTGCTGAATCACTTCATATAAAACTTGTAACTTAAAAAAAAAAAAGATATCACTACATTTAACTACTAAACTTGATGAAATTATGGATTCAAAATTAGTTAATTAGCTTTACCGACAATATGTGATTAAGCTTCTAGCTACCATTTTTCGTATCGGGTCTAATTCCTGTTAGATATTAAGTTAAACAGGGTCTCGCTTAAATTGTGTTTTTTAAAAACAAAACAAAAACAGATTGCAATCCCTTACAGAGAACCGTTTGTAAATAAACAACAAACAATATCGCTACAGACAATATTTACAACAAATTAGTCGTATATGGCGTGAGTTTGTGTAAATCAAACATTTACTGTGTATTTAAATGCAATATCGATTTTCAATCTCCCTCTGATCTTGACCACGGCTCAGGGAGCGTGAATTAAACACCCAAACAATTTCTCGCAATGATGCATACGTCCATATAGGTTCATTAAGACGTTTACACCAGTTCATAATTCAGGGCACGGGTCAGGTCAGAGTTTCGACTTCCTAAGAACATTACCTTTGATCTAAGGCCACGAACAACTTAGTAAAGTTTCATAAGAAATCTTATATATTTAAAGGGTCATAACACAGATACGAAATATTATAGTACGGCGAAGATACACGGATTCATTCCAGTATACTCCTTCACACAAAAATTCACTAGGGGTCAAATATATCTGTATAATAAGATGGGAAGTTGTTAACAACGAACATTTGCAAAATCTTGTTGATAAGAATATGAAACATTTGTACAAACAATTAAAGGACAACAACAACCAAAATGATGATCTGTAATGGAGCACTGGCATACTAAGGGTAAATGGCGCTCGGGGCGACGATGATGGCCCAAAGGTCCAGAATACGAGGCCCGAAAGTTTATCAGCTATTTTGGTGCCCCAAGACCTCATGCACTTCCTCCCCTCCCTCGCCCCCCGCCCCCCGCCCCCCGTTAGTACGCTACTGGTATGGAGAGATGGGATGGTGTGTGACGAATTGAAGTGTAGAAACAGTTACAGACCGCACAGAATATTAATTCATTTGATCTAATCATAAAATAAAATATTGATGTTATACCTCGGCGTGTACGATCTGCTTCCTACAGTTCTAGTTATGCAATAACATATACAGTAATTTGTTTCGCAGGTGTTTTCTAAATAATATAAAGTGATGGATACGCTCAGATTCCGCCCAGATTGTTATCCGCCTGCCGTTAATACACCACTCAAAACTGATCAGATTTGTCCGTGAACAAGATCCATAATGTAAAGGCTACACACAACTTCCAGATATATGCCCCGAACAGATCTCGAGTAAAATGAAAGCCATCTGTTTACATACGCATTGCATAATGGGGTCTATTCTAGTTAATATTTTTGCTCATTCTATGGACCCATTGAAATTGAAAATAGATCTCATAACATCTGTCCTTTTTTCAGTTTGTTTTGTAGCACTGCTACTACTGCTACTATTACTACTACAACCACTACCGCGGTTGCAAAGACAGCTATAACATTTTTCAGCAAATTACGCTAGAACTATAAAGGTAGCAGTGAAACATGTGTAGTGAGTATGACCATTGTATTATCAGTAAACAAAACACTTGCACTAGTGGAACTGCATATGTACCATTATTTAAAGCATCAGAAGTTGTAATATTCTCTCTCCATCTTTCTCTCTGGAAAAGGCATTATTAACCGTTTGTTCTCGATGTAACAGGCTACGGATAGAGGATAAATATAATAACAGTTATAATGAATACGTTCACTGTAGCCTCGAGAGCCCGTTCAGGATTGTAACAACATAAAAAGAAAAGAAAAAAATGTTGGAACCCACAAGATCAGGACATTAGAAATTTAATTGTTGTCATTTATGAGAATGATAGAGTGTAATGGAAATTTAATTTAAAAAATAATTTCTACTATGATTGAAGATTCTTGATTTCAATAGCAAAATGTGTTGTATGCCCAATGTTGGAAGATGATCAGATTAAATCTCAGAGGTAAAACAATTAAATATTCAGCCATTAAAAGTAAATATGGAATGAAACTTGAGAACATTATTAATACAGATATATGTGTTTTGAATAAAAATGAATTAGATAATTTTCAACGTTAGCTCCATATTAATTTAGACGAAGATTAAAGAGCGGCAAATATTCGATCTTGTGCAGTACATAACGAAGATGGTTATAAATATACATCATATTTCTTGAATTTAGAAAATATAAACTACAGCTCAGAAACTCTCGTTAGTTAGATTACCGACAATGGTACTGAAACAAAAATAACGCAGACATATTCGAAGAGCAATTGTTTGCAAAATTCTGTATGAAAGAACAAACTGTTTTGAAAACTGTAATGACAAGATAACAGTTCCAGCTGATAATGAAACTGTACTTATTCTTGGCAATCAAGAGAAAGCATCCTCTAATGGGTATATTACGTCTGAAGAGTGTCTTAA
Source organism: Margaritifera margaritifera (assembly GCA_029931535.1). NCBI lineage: Eukaryota > Metazoa > Mollusca > Bivalvia > Unionida > Margaritiferidae > Margaritifera > Margaritifera margaritifera. The sequence goes on from JAQPZY010001667.1 coordinate 1,590,497, forward strand.
TGCAAGGAAAAGTATGAACAATAATAACCCGTCTATATTAGATGGATTCTATGTATAATTTTAAAACATTTTCTGCCTGGATATGTCACGTATTTTAATAAGGTGTTTTCGAGACATTTCTGATGCCGTGAAAATGTCGTTGACCCAACGCCAAGACGTAATTAGTCTTATCCCAAATCGAGAATATAACAACATCACATTGTATTGATTATTATAACGATGAAAATTTACCATGGCTATTCCTTTCTGTTGGTGTTGAGAAAGCTTCTGGTGTTGATCATATCTGTCTTAAAACAAGTACTGTCCTAGTATGGGTTAGGAAATGATTTATTAAAATGTATCGAAATTAGCTATACTTATACTAGTCCCTGTGTCAATAATAATGCGTCGAGATCCAATATGCTTCCAATCTAACAAGACTTAAATAAAAGCTGTCCATTATCTGCCATTTTATTTGTATTATCTGCAGATTATGTCTCATTAGCCATGTGGAGACATTCTGATATTATGGTCATATATGTTTGTGATACTAAGTTTTGTTTAGTTCACTTTGCTGATGACACTCAACTTTTCATACCACCCTTCAAGTATCGTTTTGAACGCTCCGTTGACTATATACTAGAGATTAAAGTCATTTAACCAGATGGAAAATACATTTTGAAAAATTAGAATATTTTTAATTCGGCCCTCAGAAGAAATTCAATCAAAACTTTGTGGCAGAAAATGGATAAAATATGGTATCATCTTTGGAAATACAATTTCCCTAATGTGCAAGCATGGCCTGTTGAAAGTCTATATTACTCCTCTATTGGATGCTACCAAAATAAGAAATTCACGTCGTAAGATTTAATTACTTTGTAAACTTTCTAGTATGAAGTCAATTTTTTTTTAGCAAAATTACATTGTATAGCTTGCTCACCACACCACCCAGCTCGAATGGGGAAGCTGTAAGAGCTATTCGAAAGTTGTTTTATAACTTTATATGGAAAAGATGCCGCAAAAGGTACAAATAAAACAATTGAAAATGGTAGTTTAGTTGTACCTTTGGTAGACGCATATTTTAAATCTATGAACTTGTTGTGTCTTAAAATATCTGGATAAACATCTCCACTCATTTTTTCTCAAGAGCTTAAACCTTCAGGAGGGGATATATTTTTTATTGTAGCACACATTCGATTGCGAACATAATTTACAACATTAGTGATCCATTGGCTAAGAAGGTTATCAAAGTATGGGTGTGAGTTATTACAATGCTAAGAAGGTTATCAAAGTATCGGTGTGTGTAATTACAATGGTAAGAAGGTTATCAAAGTGTGGGTGGGTGTAATTACAATGCTAAGAAGGTTATCAAAGTGTGTGTATGTAATTACAATGCTAAAAAGGTTATCAAAGTATGGGTGCGTGTAATTATAATGCTAAGACAGACAAAGTTCACTCTGATATATTATGGAACAGTTGCCATGTAAGAATAAATACATATAGCAGTAAGCATAATAATGTCTTTAAATCAGGTATTGTGTATGTTGGGGATAATTTGAAATAAAAAAATTGTATGTCTTTCATTGAATTGTTGGAAAATTTTAATGTAAATCCAGACTTTGTTACACATTGTGGATTATGTAATCCAATACCATATAAATGGAGAAATCAATTACAACATGAGAATGTATGCATACCTATACGCCTGTTCTCTGAAACATTAGAATTGTTGGTAAACCACAAAAAGATTAAAATACATTTTTGTTATACGTTGCTAAGAAGAAAGCTTATCAACATAAAAATCTGAATCAAAATAGGCACATATTTTTTAATAATATTTCTATTGATATGTTTTCTGTCACAGCTTCTAAAAGTAACACAGATTCCTAATTAAGAACTTTCAAATAAAATTTCAGCATAAATTTGTACTTAACAATACAATTGTGCACACAATGTTATGGGAGGATACAAGTTTGTGCTGGTTTTGCCATAACGGACAATATTCATCTGATCACATGTTTTCGCATTGTACTAAAGTAAACTGTTTTTGGAAAAACTTTTAAGAGCTAAATTGAACCCAGGAATTACTTTAAATCATACTAATGTCTGCCTTTGTTTTGAAGCAGTTATGAACAAACTTTTGAAACTCGTACATATTGCAGCCAAATTTTATATTTTTCGATGTTTTTTTCAAAAGATAGCAATTAACATAGATTTCTTTCTGATACTTTTGGGTACAATGCGAAACTTTTAAAAATATTTGGCACTTAGGAATGATAACATTCAAGCCCACAGGGAATAAAAATGAGGTAATTTTCTCTCTTTACAATTTAGCTCTTGGAAGAATGAGGATTACTCTTTATCCCATTCTCTTTTCTTTTTCTTTCCTTCTTCTTTCTTTTGATTTTATTTCCATATACTTTCTACGAATCAATAGGAAACTCCAAATATTAAATAAATAAATGAAGGTTATCATCTCCATTAGGACCATATATAAGTTTTACTTATACTCTTTTCAATTGAGAATGCATGCCAATGATTCGAGTAGTACAAACCAATACACCATTTATATGTATACAGAGGTAAGATTTGTGAAAGTGTCGAGAACATCGATACTTTTTGCGTATATTAAACTATTTCGCTTTGCTTCTGATTTTTCCACACTATTACATGACTAATAAAAAATCTTGTTAAAATTAGAACTCAACGCTAGGTCGATTTACATTGTACGAATCCGAAACAATCCAAATGAAGGTCATGTCCTAAATTACTTTTCAGGACAGCCAATCTAATTGTCGCTGTCAGGTTTCCAAAAATGAATTGATTTCACTAGATCAGTTTCCAACCGTTAATTGATTTCACTAGACTCAGTTTCATGGAAACACTCTGAAGCGTATTGAAGAGACAAACCGAAACAGTTGATAAAAAAAGAGATTTTGATTGGTATGAAAATCTTTCAGCTTTATTGAAGGATTAAAGCTTCTTCGCCTGAATCCGATAGGTAGTTCTTTCCACCCCACCGCTCTGGTCAAACCCCTTCAAACAAATCTTTTGCCTTGCGTTTTTGTACGACTCTGTTTTGGTTTCAAAATGATTTATAAAAACATCTTCTATGGTTAAATATATTTGACAAATATAGACAAGGTATGTCTTTCAATGTGAAACAAGGCATATATCTTTTATATTATTAAAAACAAACGAATAGAGTCTTTCTGGGCAAAACCCGTGCAAGCTTAAACAACTTGCTTCTAATTGATAATGGTACGATGTACTATGTTATATTGCCAAACGTTTAAAATCTGAACTCTAATTACAAAACATTTCATCAATTACACGAGAATTATGAAATTAAATGGTATTGAGTCAAGCTGTTTGGGAGGATTTTCACAGAGGTCACATGTTAGTGGTATTTTTCCCGAGACTTCCGTGTTATTGTCAAACTAATCAGAAAGCGTTTCTACGAATTTTTCACTGTTTGTGACACTTTAAACAAACTGGCTGTTTGTAAAACCATTATATTATTGTCAACATTAACATAACAATAATAAACATAATAATACACATAATAAACATACTACTACTACTAATCATAATAATTTTTCAAACAAATGCTAGGTGATAATGCCATTAAATGATTGATATCATGGAATAATCTTAAAACCAAGCAGTTTTAAAATAAATATTTTATATCAAAAATTATTTAATTAAAATCCTTGATATGAATATCATATTGACGATAATGCGAAGACACTACTTAGACGTTTTTTCTTTATTGTGATTATAATTTTTATAAATTTTTCTATGCGGTAATATAAAATTCAAATGGATCGCTGTTTAAAGAAGGAAATGAAATAAAATTTGAAGAAAAAAAATATTATTGATGACCTCAAAAGTCAATGTTACTCCGAATATTAAGATTCAAAATTTAGTTCAAATAATAACAAAATTATAAAAATAAAAGCAGTGTTTGATATTTGACAATTACAAAGGGGTATGCTTAAAGTTAATCGAAAAATTCGGCCTTTGCTGTAAGAAAACCTCAAAGTTTCGCGGAGGCAGCCATTTTGAATTTCATTCACGAGAGCAAACATATCACGTGTCGGGATCAGGTGAGAAAATACCACGTCACTGTGAGTATGAAACCTGAAGTATTGATTCATTAAAAAAATAATTAAAAAGTTATTTTCAGTTAACAATATATATTTAAGTTTGAATGTCTTTGACCACTTATTTCGTCCATGTACATTCATGATTCAGATCGTGGGCTGCGCACGAATTGTGTACTGTTTGGGTTTTTGATTTGCCCTAAACTGGAAAGTCAATCCGCCTTGTACATCCAACTTTTCTCTGGCTTGACAGAAAAGAACGAGGATGCTCCGATTAATGGACCGGCTTTTCCTGTGGTTCCATCTAATCGGATATGACTGAATAACGAAGCTTATGACGCTTGGGTTATTCGGACATGACCTCCAGTGCAACTTATTTGTATCTTCTTCAGCTCCTTACAACATGAAAGAGATATCCGATAGCCTTTAGTAATATAGTCAATGCGATCTCACTTTATTTGCAACAGTAATAAATAGTTTTATCTGAGGTCAGTCTTTGATGATACAGAAAAAATGTTTTCTTTTACGTCAGTTGGCCTCTCTGATACTAAATGCCACTATCTTGTGTCTGTCTGTATACTGATATTTGCTAATATCATTAGTTATGTTTAATCATGTGAGACAAAAAAAAAAAAAAAAAAAATCCCGGTTAATGACATTAGGGGGTGATGATTTCACAGCCAATAAAGAAGTGGATTATATCGAAGATTGCACGACAGAAACAGTGATTACATAAAAAACAAAAGTGCATCCTCAACTCAGGTGAAAGGAAAAGAAACTAGGCGGAAGAAGGTTCGTATAAAATCAAAGAGTGAGGGACAAATACTTTAATCCGATTATACGGCGGAATAGGACAACACATAAATTAAAGACTGCGAAGGACAGAGAGCACTCAGATTTTCAGAAATTACTTAAAGTGGATCAGAGTATTGTATTAAAGGTTATTTCAAAGGGATTAGAGCATTTAAGTGATGGGCAGGTGCAAGAGATAAATACATAAATTAAAAAATCAAGTATCATCACATAAAGTTAGCCAATTATTTTTTTTAGCTTGCAAAAAAGTAGGCGAGAGATGATCACTTTTCTGACAGTTTTCGTTCCTGTCGTTGTAGGCGTAGGCGTCATTCTTGCATTTAGCTCAGTTTCTCGGACACTGTTGTACGAACAGTCATGAAACTTAAGCGTTTTAGTCATCTAAATAAGTACTATTCATAACGGACAAAGTAGGTCACAATGACTTTTTTACACGCTCTAGGGATTACGTAAGTTTTTCCATTTAGCTCAGTTTCTCAGACAATGTTGTATTTACAGTCATGAAACTTGATAGGTGTATTATTTTCTCTTCGTTGAGTGTTATGATTGTTAGGCTTATATATGTCTCAACTGATTGTTGATTGTAAACAGAAAACTTTCTTCCACACTTGATAATATTAAGAAATCAGATTGAATATCTTCTGAAACATGAACCGGCAATACATATGCTGCATGTAAGTGATGAAACGTGCAAAGATTACAATGTTTTCGATTGTAGCAGATTTAAGGCGGTGACAAAAGGTATAGTGAAGTTGTTAGTACAATGTATACGCCGATGGCCTTCTTGAAAGCAATACTATATGTTGCTCAAAGTTTTTACTCATTTTTATACATACGACAAGCTAGAGAGTGAAAGAGAGAATTCACCTTAAAGGATGTATGTATGTATGTATGTATGTATGTATGTATGTATGTATGTATGTATGTATGTATGTATGTATGTATGTATGTATGCATGCATGCGTGTGTGTATGTGTGTGTATGTATGTATGTATGTACGTACGTACGTATGTATGTATGTATGTATGTATGTATGTATGTATGTATGTATGTATGTATGCATGCATGTGTGTATGTGTGTATGTATGTATGTATGTATGTACGTACGTACGTACGTACGTACGTATGTATGTATGTATGTATGTATGTATGTATGTATGTATGTATGTATGTATGTATGTATGTATGTATGTATGTATGTATGTGTGTGTGTATGTATGTATGTATAAGATTTAATAGCACTTCAGTATCATCCTGCCTATACAGTGCCGAGTAAGTTTTGGTATCCCCAAAAAGGCACATAAAACAATGATAAAGACAAAAAAGATCAAATCCTTAAAATACAGAGCCACTTTATATATATATATATATATATATATATATATATATATATATATATATATATATACTACGCCCTTTTTAAAAAGTCAAAGCTTTTCTCTGGTGGAACATCATCATGGAACTCATTCCAGACACAAAGTTTGACTCCATTAGTTGCATCTTACGATATTGACAATGTCCACACACACACACACACACACACACACACATGCACATACACACACACACACACACATATATATATATATATATATATATATATATATATATATATATATATCCCTAAACGTTTACTTTTGTGTAAGAAAAGCAATTCAATAATTCACAGCTTTTCTTTAAAAAAAATTAAAACTAAAAATAATATGCATGTGTTTAAGTTATATTATTTGAAAGAAGACAATATGAATTTTCAGCCTGATGGTGTTTTCCGTAATGTTTAAATTCAATTTTACATTTTTTTATTTATTTCTGCAAGCCTTCGATTAAATATACAAAGTCATTTTGTAACATGGATGGAGTTTATCTGTTTCAACAGCTGGCGGGTAAACATTTGTAGCAATTGCACAATTCATAGTGTACTCATTTCTTTGTTTTCTTTTCTTTTTATATTTTTGCTTTTTTGCTTTTTTCTTTTATTATTAAGAAACGGAGAGATAGTTAAGAACACAAAACGCCAAAGCTGTCTTAATTGGACCGTTTTTAATACATGCGGCTGAAACTACATTATATGATGTGCATTTTCTTATTATGTTGTGCATTTATTATCATATGCTTTACATGGCATATTTATATGATGTGTATTTTTTTATTATGTGTATGATTTATTACATGATGTGCATTATTTATTATATGAAGTGCATTTCGAAATATATGCTGTGTAGTTGTATTATATGCCTACATTCAATAGTATTTAATGCGCATATGTTAATATATGATTTGGTAAAATGAACACTTTTTATGCTGTTCAAACTTCGTTATGTCAGCTGGATGTTTTATCATATGCTGTGCATTTTTCATTATATGATGTGCAAACTTCTTTATAATCAGGATCAAATTGCAAACGCCCTCAAGAGTGAGAATTTACTGATGCACCAGTAACGAATTGAAATCATTTGCAATCTGGCCAAAACTATTTTGATCCAATGGTTGAATTACATCTAACAATGTAGCACTGTACTAACTGAGGTCACCTAAGCTCTACAAGTCCCTTGCTATTTTACTTATAGACCCTTTCATATGACGTCATCGGCAGCCATTTTGGAAGACACATTATATATTTTAGTATGGATTATACGTACGTGGACTATGACAATTCAAACAAAATTGTTTCGTTTCAGTACAAAATTAGAAAACATACATCAATAGAACGGGAAGAAAATAAATGAGCTTCATGTTGGTGTATTAGCAGTTTGTGGACTGATTTGGTCTCATTTTCATGAGTCGAAAATGGCAAATTTTGGTTGAGTTACATAGAACCTGTTACCAGCTCTCGCGTACATATAAAAACGCTTTCATCTATTTCGGTTCAATGGGCCATTAATAGAATATTTCCACTATCGTTTTACCTGTTTGATATTTATACAAAGTTAATACCTACTGGTGACTTTTTGAAGAATCACATATTCAAATATGAAAAGGTATTAAAAATTTCTGTCAATTGTTGTCAATATGGCATTGTGTATGTCAGATATATTTTGAAGGAAAACAGTGACATGGGTGGACGCATTCTAGAGGTACAGATATATAGAAAGCTTTGTGTGGACAATCTCTTTTATATTTTGTTTTCTTGAACCAACACGAAGTTAATTAAAATAATTTCTTCGAGAAAGCTTACAATTTTAGGATATATTATGCACCTGTTCGAAAAGAACATGAGTGGCGTAGAATAATTGCTACGGTTAACTTTTGTGTGAGTTGAAAGATACGTAGAAATCATAATAATTAAGTACTATTCTTTCCGCAGGAGGAAAAAAAAATCAATCTTTTGAATAAGAAAAGGATTTGCTTTTATTGCTATGCATTTCTCATGAATAATTTCATTAGTGTGAGGATTTGTATCCTCAAATATTGATCAGCATCAACACATGATATATTTTCACTGACTCTCGAATTCTCCTGCATTTGGTAGTTTTTTTTTTTTTTTTTTTTTTTGTTTCTTCTGCCGCTTTGTTTTTCTTTTCCCACTCGGTAATCTCTGTTTACTTAGGGTGTAACTTTTTGATGTGCGAACGCATCCTGTGTGTAGGTGTGTTGCACTTTAAAATATTGAAGGGATGCCACGGATCTAACACTAATCACTTATATAAAATAAAGGTGACATCTCCTGATCCCAAAGACTGATTTTGCTCACTGACTAACGAGAAAATTATCTTATTTCAGTAGCTTTGTCATTTTATGTGGTTGGTATTGACCCTAAATCATGTTTACCAACTTCTTGACCAAGAACATATGCATTGGAAGTAAAGTTTTGGTTCTATCATCAAGACGAAAGATCGATAATAGCTCTTAGTGGATTCTTCCCAAGCCACTAATACTTTTTTGATTTCATTTAGGGTACATTCTATATTTTTCTGAAGTAAGTAACTAAATAGCTCTATATTCATAATTAAGCCCGTAAGCCCCTAATTAACAGCTCTATATTCATAATTAAGCCCGTAAATCCCTAATTAACAGCTCTATATTCATAATTAAGCCCGTAAACCCCTAATTAACAGCTCTATATTCATAATTAAGCCCGTGAACCCCTAATTAACAGCTCTATATTCATAATTAAGCCAGTAAACCCCTACTTAACAGCTCTATATTCATAATTAAGCCAGTAAACCCCTAATTAACAGCTCTATATTCATAATTAAGCCAGTAAACCCCTAATTAACAGCTCTATATTCATAATTAAGCCAGTAAACCCCTAATTAACAGCTCTATATTCATAATTAAGCTAGTAAACCCCTAATTAACAGCTTCTCACACTTGCCCCTTGCAAACATACAACTAAAAGGAATAGCTTAAATGTATATGATAGTGCATTTGAAGTCACCTTGAAATTCCCAGGAATAACTTAAATGTATATGATAGTGCATTTGAAGTCACCTTGAAATTCCCAGGAGTAACTTAAATGTATATGATAGTGCATTTGAAGTCACCTTGAAATTCCCAGGAGTAACTTAAATGTATATGATAGTGCATTTAAACTCATCTTGAAATACCCAGGAATAACATAAATATATATGATAGTGCATTTAAACTCATCTTGAAATACCCAGGAATAACTTAAATGTATATGATAGTGCATTTGAAGTCACCTTGAAATTCCCAGCGATAACTTAAATGTATATGATAGTGCATTTAAACTCATCTTGAAATGCCTAGGGATAACTTAAACGTATATGATAGTGCTTTTAAACTCATCTTGGAATACCCAGGGATAACGTAAATGTATATGATAGTGCATTTAAACTCATTTTGAAATTCCCAGGAGTAACTTAAATGTATATGATAGTGCTTTTAAACTCATTTTGAATTCCCAGGAGTAACTTAAATGTATATGATAGTGCATTTAAACTCATCTTGAAATACCCAGGGATAACTTAAATGTATATGATAGTGCATTTAAACTCATCTTGAAATACCCAGGGATAACTTAAATGTATATGATAGTGCATTTAAACTCATTTTGAAATACCCAGGGATAACTTTAATGTATATGATAGTGCTTTTAAACTCACTTTGAAATACCCAGGGATAACTTAAATGTATATGATAGTGCTTTTAAACTCATCTTGAAATACCCAGGGATAACTTAAATGTATATAATAGTGCTTTTAAACTCATTTTGAAATTCCCAGGGATAACTTAAATGTATATGATAGTGCTTTTAAACTCTTTGCCAAATGCCCAGGGATAACTTATATGTATACGATAGTGATTTTAAACTCAATTTGAAATTGCCAGTGATAACTTAAATGTATATGATTGTGCTTTTAAACTCACCTTGAAATACCCAGGGATGACTTAAATGTATATGATAGTGCTTTTAGACTCATTTTGAAATACCCAGGAGTAACTTAAATGTATATGATAGTGCTTTTAAGCTCATCTTGAAATTCCCAGGAGTAACTTAAATGTATATGATAGTGCTTTTAAACTCATTTTGAAATACCCAGGAGTAACTTAAATGTATATGATAGTGCTTTTAAACTCATCTTGAAATACTCAGGGATAACATAAATGTATATGATAGTTCTTTTAAACTCATCCTGAAATACCCAGGGATAACTTAAATGTATATGATAGTGCATTTAAACTCATCTTGAAATACCCAGGGATAACTTAAAGGTATATGATAGTGCTTTTAAACTCATTTTGAAATTCCCAGGAGTAACTTAAATGTATATGATAGTGCTTTTAAACTCATTTTGAAATACCCAGGGATAACTTAAATGTATATGATAGTGCTTTTAAACTCATCTTGAAATACCCAGTGATAACTTAAATGTATATAATAGTGCTTTTAAACTCATTTTGAAATTCCCAGGGATAACTTAAATATATATGATAGTGCTTTTAAACTCATTGAGAAATGCCCAGGGATAAATTATATGTATATAATAGTGGTTTTAAGCTCATTTTGAAATTGCCAGTGATAACTTAAATGTATATGATAGTGCTTTTAAACTCATTTTGAAATACCCAGGAGTAACTTAAATGTATATGATAGTGCTTTTAAACTCATCTTGAAATACCCAGGAGTAACTTAAATGTATATGATAGTGCTTTTAAACTCATTTTGAAATACCCAGGGATAACTTAAATGTATATGATAGTGCTTTTAAACTCATCTTGAAATTACCAGGGATAACTTAAATGTATATGATAGTGCATTTAAACACACCTTGAAATACCCAGGGATAACTTAAATGTATATAATAGTGCATTTGAAGTCACCTTGAAATTCCCAGGAGTAACTTAAATGTATATGATAGTGCTTTTAAACTCATTTTGAAATTCCCAGGGATAACTTAAATGTATATGATTTTAAACTCATTTTGAAATTCCCAGGGATAACTTAAATGTATATGATTTTAAACTCATTTTGAAATTCCCAGTGATAACTTAAATGTATATGATTTTAAACTCATTTTGAAATTCTCAGGGATAACTTAAATGTATATGATTTTAAACTCATTTTGAAATTCCCAGGGATAACTTAAATGTATATGATTTTAAACTCATTTTGAAATACCCAGGGATAACTTAAATGTATATGATAGTGCTTTTAAACTCATTTTGAAATTCCCAGGGATAACTTAAATGTATATGATAGTGCTTTTGAACTCATCTTGAAATACCCAGGGATAACTTAAATGTATATGATAGTGCTTTTAAACTCATTTTGAAATTGCCAGTGATAACTTAAATGTATATGATAGTGCTTTTAAACTCATCTTGAAATACCCAGGGATAACTTAAATGTATATGTTAGTGCTTTTAAACTCATCTTGAAATTCCCAGGGATAACTTAAATGTATATGATAGTGCTTTTAAACTCATCTTGAAATTCCCAGGGATAACTTAAATGTATATGATAGTGCTTTTAAACTCATCTTGAAATACCCAGGGATAACTTAAATGTATATGATAGTGCTTTTAAACTCATCTTGAAATTCCCAGTGATAACTTAAATGTATATGATAGTGCATTTAAACTCATTTTGAAATTCCCAGTGATAACTTAAATGTATATGATAGTGCTTTTAAACTCATCTTGAAATTCCCAGGGATAACTTAAATGTATATGATAGTGCTTTTAAACTCATCTTGAAATTCCCAGGGTTAAGAACCTTTATGAAGACTATGACGTACTAATTTTCTTACCTCTGGTTAAATAACTTCACCACAAACACAATATAATCAGGCTTTTAAACTGTCTTCCTAATCATGCTTTTGCCCTGCAAGACCTTTTTATTTGCTTGTTTCAGACCAGAGTACTGCTAAAGCTCATCCCTGATAACGGGATCAATAGACTTTGTTGATATGAGGGTTGAGTCTGCATCAAAACATAAAAAGAGTGATAATTTTACAATGTTGAAGAAAGAGTAATTGTGTTACACGAATCTTCTTTTCTATCGGGCGGAGAAATCACTTCGCAGAAGACCGGACATTCTTTGAGAAAACTGAATTGTTTTTCTTTGATGTATATCAGAAAGAAATAAGTCGATTCACTTTTTATTAAAGAAACGTATGTTATTCATTAAGCGAAATATATTGACTCTTATTTTTCCAATTTTGTGCCATTTCATTTTTTTAAATAATAATAATAATAACAAGAAGAAGAAGAAGGAGAAAAAGAAGAAGAAGAGCAACAAAAGCGATAAGAAACCAGAGCGACATGGAGGTTTACAAAATATGAAATGACATGTTTCAATAAAAAAAAATTCATATCTATTTGTATCTCCGCAAGACAGGTAGAGCCACCACAATAAAAATGTATGACTTAAACTATGTTTGAGTTAGGTGTTCATCCACTCCATGAAAGCAAATCAAATGCTTATGCGTACTAATGTTCTAAAGACATCTAGTCCGTTTTAAAGGATGTTGATAAGTTTGGGTTCTGATGATCGCTGCATCAAGTCGAATTTCAAGTTTAGTATTTCAGGCTCAATATCAACAATTCCATATAATTCAATAGGGTTTTAGCAAAGTCTTATAATCTTTATTAAACCCAGGTTATCATTTTCTGTTATGTATGATGTCTACATGAGAACGGAGAGTTTCTATGCATCTATTCATCATACTCTTTTTATGCTCTCTCGAATAATTTTATTGAGTTTGTCTCTACCTGAACAACTTATTTCAAATGGTGGAATCTGTGGTTCCTTAGAGGCTTAATTCAAGCGAGTATTAGTTAAATCACTTTCTTAACAAAAACAAAGTTATTTCAAAATTTATCTAGACAATAATTTAAGGGATGTTTAAGGAAGACAATCTTTCAAATCAAATACATTTTAAAGCATTTTTGGTAATTACAGTGCATCAAGTTTGATACAGGGCTGTTTGCAACCACTCAAAGTGTACATACGTCAGTTATTTTAGAACGGAATTGTTATTAAAGTTGATCGCATCTTCTCCCAAAAAACCTATTAAATCAGATGCAAAACACATGTAAGAGGGTAAGTGTGTTTCAGTGCAAATACAGTTTCATTAGGAGTCGATAATCGGAGATTTTCTAAAGTAAGAAATCGTTTTCTTCTCAGTGCTTGTTTTGATGAAGTTATCATACCTCAGTTATCTCACTAAATAATGAGTGCGTGCAAGAGCGGGACTAATGAAGTGTTGAAAAACACCAATCATGCTCAGACTTTGCCTCAATCACTCGAGTTTGATCTGGTTATGGCTCAAGTAGGTGTTATCTTATAATCGTTTTATCCCTCTAATCTGATACAGGTCAACCATTAGTGTTAAGTGCAATTCCTGCCGCGGTCACTATGTAGGTCCTAAACGTAAATCTTGAATACAAGGTTGGTGTCTTACAAAATTTGGTCGAGGGTCAGAAAACGTTAAAACAGCGAGGCTTGCTCCAGCTGTCTTAACGTTTTCGACCTGAGACCAAATAAACCTTTTATTCGAAGACACTTACCTTGTATATTATTTTACCCAGCAACCTTATAATAAAGAAGACAAATCAAACAATCATGGCTGCATCACCGCGTAAGAATAGGCATATTTCAACCGTAACCTCATAACATTGTCGTCTAATTCAATACGCTACATGAATGCAGTTTGTAACAACGTAAAAAATAGTTGTCAATAAACTGTCAAGCAACGAATCACACGTGATGACGTATAAAAATATCACAATGAGTAGACTAATTAATTTCTGCAAATTGAAGTGTCATTCAACGAAATCATTAAGTTCCAAAACAGTATTGTCAAATAGTCAAGCATGGTCTACTGACGGTCAGACAGTCAAGCATGGTCTTCTGACGGTCAAACAGACAAGCATGGTCTTCTGACGAAATAAAAAGTTGATTCTTTTGTGTACATGTTTATGTTTCGCACATGGAGCGTCGCACCGAAAAACAGGAAATGCATCTGTGAATGCGACGTTTAGAAAGAAAATTAAGATTCAACTTCATTGTTGGACACTGTAACCTATATTCTCAGGAGGATTTTGTACTGTATGCACGGCTTGATGAGTAGATGAGTATTTGTTTGCATATTTGACTAGACTTTATCTTGTTTTTTGTGACAGAGGTGTAGTTTATGATGGACTGAACGTTTGTATATCCACTAATTTGCAATGTATCTCTCGTAGGCACAGAGGTGTAGTTTATGACGGACTGAACGTTTGTATATCCATTAATTTGCAATGTATCTCTCGTAGGCACAGTTTTGGATCAAAATGTTTCAGTGAGATGTTTCCGGGCACCGAGGTTTGTTTACACAGTGCAAGGTCATTAGTTGTCAGAGGTCGCACGGGGTTTTATTGGGGTACAAACGCATTAAAGCCTTGGTTATTCGATACACTTTATAGAGTAAATACAGCTGCTAGCTGCAGGAAAAAGGGGGTTATTAACAGTTTCATTGATTTCTTTTATAGAGAGTTATATCTGGAGGACATTTGCAACTTCGAGGCCAATCCTACGGATCATACCTCAAATGTATACCGACAGCTGCCATTCGGACCACCTCAGCTATTTTCCAAAACAAGGATTGACTAAGACGTTGCGAATGTATGGAACTATTTTTTCAGGCGCAACTTCTCGATCAATCCTACTGTCAATCCTTATGGTAGAAATATCCAAGGTGGTACGAATATATTGCGGCTTTTGTCTTGCGAAGAAATTTACGGCGAAAAAAATATATAATGTTTCTGTAAACTACTGCGCCGACATACATCTGAGTAATTTTTTTGTCTTGCAGAAATAGCCGATGTGGTCTGAATGATGTGGAGGAATATCAAGGCTGGATATTAATTATAAAGTTTGTGTCCATTTTGTAAAGTTTTTCTGGTCTAAGTTTCAAGTCCTTATACATTTTGCAAGTTGTCGCTCATGAGTTTGACTTTGTCTTAATTTGGTATATTTCTAAGCTCGCGTCACCATTATTTGGCATAAATGAGTGATATGTTTGAGCCCTAGACAGGTAGACATAGTTTCCTCGCCGTGGTCAGGATCTGATTCAAGTCACTGATTTGATAGATGAAGCATTGTTGCTTCGTGACGTTAATTATAAATGATATGACTTACTAGAACGGATATAGCTACGGTGACAATTTTGTACTCGAAGGGCCCAGTTAATAATTTATTGAAAGCAAACATTGTGTTGGTTGCTGATCTTGCTTCTGACTTGAAACTATGTGCTGCACACTGCGAATTACTCACGAAATAGTACAGTTCATATTATATATATATATATATATATATATATATATATATATATATATATATATATATATATATATATATATATATATATGCATAAGACACCTTTTCAGTTTTATCTATCTACACAATTGGAATACACTGCATAAAAATGAGATATAAATGAGATATTTTCAATCTATTCTGTTCTAATCAAACTTCATCTTATACAATTTCAATTTTCATTGACATAATCGCTTATTTAACAGACGTTGGGAGGCAGTGAAACTAAACTTGATTATTGTATAAAATTTTTAAGTCATTATTACCATTTCTCGAAACGAAGACTATGGTTTCTAATTTTATTAAATAGGTAATATCACATTTGATGTGTAATACAAACAGAAAGAGTAGAAACCAGGAGAAAATTAGAAAGATCGATAAAGACAAAGAAGAAAGGATACATGCTCACACACGTGCTTATTTACAGCTTTTATTCTGGGATTAAACATTTGCAAACATGCACTTTTCTCGTTGGCTGAACATGCCTGTTCGTTCTTGAGGTATCGTTCATCTTTGCTTACTTTTTACTACCAAATTGTAAGGCCCTAACATAAGTTCATTCCTTTTGCATTTACTGGAATTGTGCTCCTTGCTACTGTTTAGCTGAATTCCATCATTGCGATAATTAACAGTCTTGTTTCTAATCCTGAATAATAGTAATATACTCCAATACCATACCAATATAGTATATAGTGTTTTCTCCAAGTAATATATATTCTAAGAAGATGCGTAAGACTTGAGAGAGAGAGAGAGAGAGAGAGAGAGAGAGAGAGAGAGAGAGAGAGAGAGAGAGAGAGAGAGTGCAATTACACAAACATTAATTATTTATACCTCTTATCAACAGTGTTAATAAATGTGTAAATAAAATATGGGATGACTAATTAGAAATATTTACAACCGTGGCACATGCTAAAGATGACGCAAGTATAGTGAAAAAAGAGATAACAGTGGCAAGAAGCATTTGATGGATGACATAAGCCTGTCCATTTAATAAAAAAGTAATATGGTTCATCATCTACATTTTTAGATGATTTTGTATAGCATATGCCAACTACAAAATTCATCCGTCTGTATTTTACCAGGGCTGAAACTAAGGATGGCAAGTTTGTATATTTGTTCTGAAGGTGTGAGGACGGAAGTAATGAATGAAAAGCTGAAGCACAATGTGTCTTTAATCTACAATGTATCTAATACACCAATCAAAGAAGCTGATTATCTACAAGGGGCGTCTGACAATTAAACATTTATTGGACGCCTTTAGCATGATTAAAAAACATAAGAAGTGAGTATTTTAAGTTTTACAATGTCCTTATCCAGGTTGAATTTAAGAAACACACACGTGGCAAACGCTAAATATAACGCTTTTATAGTCAAAAAGTGTCCGTAATGTAGAAAGTTCAGCAATAATTTTAAATAGGACGACACATTCATGAAATTAATCAAGTAACTGAATTATCTAATTTGCCCGCGTGGTTTCGGTTTGACTGTGGATTGTTACACTTGATTCCAATATCTAGCAGCATTGTTTGATGAGATTAAAGGCGCCTTTAAATAGATAACATTTCTTTTCAGTTCTAGAACTGATTTGTAAGATTAAATGTGAACTCTATTTATTATTTAAATAACAATTCAATTTTAAATTACAGATCGATGAAGCGCAGAAAGTGTCAACTAGAATGAATTCCGATTAATACCGGCAAGATCTTTTTTTCCTTTCTAAGAAAGTGCGTCACACACTCTCAAGGAAGACTCTGAAATCAGATGTATGACAGAGAAAAGGATAAGTGCAACTCTAGACTCATTAGGGGGTCGATAATCCGAAATTTTCAAAAGTCAGAAATCGTTTTCTCAGTACTTTGCTGTGATCAAGTTATCATTCATCAGTTATCTCACTAAAACAATCTGGTGTGTGCAAGAGAGACACTAATGAAGTGTTCGAGAACACCAATTATACTTAAGGTTTGCCTCAATCATTCAAGTTAGATCTGGTTATGCATCGATTAGTTGTTGTCTTGAAATCATTTTATTCATCTAATTTGATGCATTTTGACGATAACATTGAAGATCTATTTATCCTAAGGTAACTATGTAGGTACTAAACGTGAAGTGATTTATTAGGAGCGTTCGGCGGTCTCTTTCATATGGAGACACTTCAGGAGGAATCTCAGTATTGGGTAGCATGTATGCGTTCTTCATCAAATTGAGACAATGTGTGTGTGTGTGTGTGTGTGTGTGTGTGTGTGTGTGTGTGTGAATCCCTAGAAAGGTACACATAGTTTCTTTATCATATTCTAATATAAGTTATCACTTTGATGAGGCATTTATGTGGGTTTTCGTGATCATTTCGTTTAAACGATAGACATGATATAATCGTACGAAAATGGCTATAATGGCGAACTGAGGTAAGAATGAAGAGAGATCATTCGTCAATGTTTACTTGTTATTCCAATATTTTAACCTTCAAATGCTACATTTCTCCCTTTAAGTTGGCCGGTATAAGCTCTTGCTTGCTGTTTACATTTCTATCACTGATCTAATTGACACAGTTGTTTCTATTCCTGTAAAGTAGTAATATACTTCAATACCACACTAACATTGTATATTCGTTCCCTGAGAATATATAGTCACAGAAAATATAGAAGACCCGAAAACGCTAGGATACAATTAATCAAATCTTAGTTTGTATACCTCAACTCAGCAGTGGTAATAACTGCATAAATAGAGAAAGAAATAACTAATTAGAAATATCTACAACCAGTGCACCTGCTGAAGATAATGCAGGTATAATTGCACAAGAGATAATAACACCAATGAGCACATGTTGGATTAAATAAGCATGTCCTGTGAAAAAGGAATTAATATAGTTCGTTATCTATCTTTAGCTAGGTACATTGTTTTCAGCATTTTATATCACATTCCCAGAAATAAATACATTCTGCTGCATTTTACGAGGGATGAGGGCAAGTTGGTGTTTCTGTTATGAAGGAGTGGGGAAGGAAGTCATACACGAATAAATAATAAAAATGTGTTATTTTAGCAATCGCCATTTACATCTAACACACTAATCAATGAATCTGCTTACCCTTAGGGAGACCCTACTATTGAAACAGTTATTGGAGGAGTTTAGCACGTTTTGAATGCATGAAATGTAAGGACGGTTGTCTGGAAGATTTTAATTAAAAAGTATCCCTTTCACTGTTGATTTAACTCTAGGCGGTGCCAAAAATGTGAAATTTGTTACAGTAAAAGAAGTATCTGCAGTAAACTGAAAAATCTAATTTCATATCATGATTTCAGTTTGAATAAGAATGTTTGGTTGACTCTGTTATATAGCGGCATTGTTTGATGTAATTAAAGGCGCCTTTAAATGAAAATATATGACACTTCTTGTGAGTTTTAGAAGAGAATTCTAAGATCAAATGTGAACTAATTTTATCATTTAAATAGCAATTCAATATACATAGCGTGTTGAGTAAATGCAGATAAGGTATCAACTAGAACCAATTCAGATTAATACCTGCTAGATATTTTTCTCGTTTTTAAGAAAGTGTTTCGCATCGTCTCCAAGCGATCTATTAAACCAGATGCAAAACAGCGAGAAGAGGATAAGTGTCTTTATCTGAAAATCAAGTTGATAGTTGGATATTTTATAAAGTAATGACTCGTTTTCTTCTCAGTGCTTTGCTCTGATAAAGTTATCATGCATTAGTTAAAATCACTTAAAATGGGTGCGAGCAAGAGCGGCACTAATGAAGTGTTCTAAAACACTAATTATCCTTACGGTTTGCTGCAATCATTCGAGCTAGGTTTTATCTTATAGTTGTTTGATCCCTCTAATTTAATGCATCACGGTGATAACACTAAAGTACTGTTTCCACTGCAGTCACTTTGTAGGTTAGAGCTGAAACGAATATCCGAACATTTGAATTGAAATAATTGTTTTCGAATTTTCGAATAGAAAAATTGGTATTTGAATATTTGTAAAAGAAACAAGTCGAAATATAAACTATGTAACGTTGAATGAATTAGTTTACAAAGGAACAGCTCGCTAAATGACGCGTCATTCAGATTCCGACTCACAAGGTAATCGTAATGATAAAAAATCTGAATAGTCCCTTGGCTGACAACATCGCCCTTTCTATTCATGATGCTCTTGAAAAGATAACGTGTAACATGGTACAAATGATGAAGACACGGTATAGAATATATGTCTTATCAAAGTCAACAAAGCATTTACGCATCAGTTAAACGGAGCTCGGAAACAATGTTGTCGGACATTCGTTCTGTCAGGAACAGTTGTAGTCAATCCCGCAAACCATTACCAATCCCTATTCCCCGATCACTTTACCTCCGACAGAGTTTCGTATTTGGGCTTTTATTCAATTTTTTAAGTCCCTCCACAGATATGGAATTAACAATATGCTTAAAATCTGACACAATCCTTTTCTTTATTAACTTAAAAATCAGTAATGCAGCTGTCAGCTTTGTATCACTTAGACGTATATGTGCCATTTGACATAACTCTGGAATAGAATCATTTAAGTTGTAGGGGGTCGAGAGTTTACAGTTACAACGAAGCTTGCAACTTTTTGTTTTTGATGTGCATCTGCATATATTCCAGTTGTGCAGGGATTAAGGCTGCAACGTTTACCAACATTTCTAAACGTATACACGGTTTACAATAAAGGAAACGAAGCCGTTCAATCGAAACAGTAATAAACTCAGTCTCTCTCCCTATCTACCAGTTAGAATCACTGAACAACTGCCAGTTATTACAATGCCGTACCTCTCTCATGTTGCGACTGTTTCATTTTCTGTACATCTTTTACCTCTTATTATGACAGGAATTAGTCTGTATTACGTTTTTGTTGAATATATATGTCAATATAAGTAAAGCATCCCTAGGATCGTCATGATATTGTTTCCTCCTGCTCTGTATAGGTACATGATGAAAACCTCGATAATACCACCGGACGTACTGCCTGCTTATGGGATGCTTTTGTAGAATCTACAATGACTAAGAAACTTAGCAGCAGCTCACAAAATTGAAACGATGTCTCTTTCAAATAAAATGATTCTAATCAAAGGTTTGTTAACATGCATGTTGTTCAAAAGTAAATAATGTCGTTTAAATAAAGTTTTGTCGGCATTATCAGTAGATCAACCTATTGTGTAATGTTGTTGAATGATGCACCAATTTTCGTCAGCTTCTGCTTTTTCCAAGTGATGCCACACTCGATGTGAAAATTAGACATTCTTTAAGAAAACAATTAACAGAAAAATCCTAATAAACTGTCTTCTTAAGCAGAGATGCTGAAATATATAATTTAATTGGAACAGGTAATTCCTGCATCATCAACAGCCACATGCATGTTTGTTTACACGTTGTCCGATTTTGTATAAATTTATAGGCAGTAAAGTAAATGTTTACTCGTGTAAACGTTGCGGCCTTAGTGGGGATTATTTCACTTGTTCTTCCCTATATTATTTTTGGAAAATGACTGAAGTGTTTGGTAGAAATCCCTTGTTACTCACGAGACCGAATGGTCTACATCCAAACTTGGTTGAGGCAGGAAATTAGTTCCCAGGAACCAAGTCATGGTAGAGGTTACATTATTCTGTTTACAGAAGCCACAAAACCATTTAATACTTATTGCAATGTACATCTTAAACATACGATGTTGTCAATACCCATATATTTGTTTCCATTAAAACCATTTTTTATCAAGCCTGGATATGATTTTCTTGTAGTTTAGCAAAAAACCTGAATGTTCGGTTTGGGCATTTGATAGTCAGTTAAAAAGCTAGTCGAATATTTAGGTATACACTAGTGGGACAAAAATTACGGATACCTGGAATCCACGTATCCAAATTTAATCAATTTAATTGACCGCATATCTGTGTGATTTGATTGTGAACAGACCATTTCTAACAACATATTTTTTTAGATCGTCCCCGCATTACACTGAACATATAATCGAGTTTCTGCCCTTTATCGTCCGTCTGTACTGAGTTTAAAGATAAACACGGAAAAACACCTACATTCATTTGAATTGGGTTCTTTTTTTATTCCTCAAAAAATTTACAAAAGACCCCTACAGTGTCATTTAATTAGATTTAGATTACTTAGTTTACAGTGTTTCAATGCGACTTGGCTGGGAGTGGTGGTAGTGGTGGTGGTGGTGAATGAGTGGAGCGGGTCAATAAATGTCAAAGTAGACAAAGAAAAAAGGATGGATTTGATACCTTCAATAATATTAGAGAATATTCGAATCCTATTCGAATACATTCAGCGAATAGTCGAACAGGAAAACTTCATATTCGTTTTAGCTCTAATGTAGGTACTAAACCTGATGTGGTTTTTAACAGTCTTAAGAGTCGCAGTATAGGGTGTTAATTATGCGTTCTTAATCAAAATGAGATAAAGTTCTCTCTGTCCTTTTTGTACTGCTTGTCAGAGAGAGACTGATACACATTTCTTGTGATTCTTCAGAGATAAGAATGATCAAACTCCCATTTGTCTTGTAGGCTGGTAGTCTGAACATGTTTGTTCCTAGATCAAGTATTGTCCAGCTATATTTACGTTTTGCTATAACATATGAACGTTAGGTAAATGGTACATTCGTTTTGCTATAACATATGAACGTATGGTAAATGGTACATTCGTTTTGCTATAACATATGAACGTTTGGTAAATGGTATATAAATAGAGTATACACTTTGTTACAGTGTACGTAAATTTAAATCATTAGGCTAATTAATAATTTTATTTCTATTCCTGTAAAATAGTAATATACAATAGTGCCATACCAATATAGCATAGATTATTTTTCCAAGGAATATGTATTCCAAAAAATATCTATAAGATCTCAAAGCGGAAAATGCACATGATCAAAATTAATTGAGTATACCTCGACTCAGCATTTATAATAATTGGATTGTGTAAATATAGAAGGGAATGACTAATTAGAAATATTTACAACCGTTGCACCTGCTAAAGATGATGCAGGTATAATTATAAGAACAGATAATACCGTCATGGAGCACATGATGGATGACATAAGACTGTTCTTTCTGACAAGAAAGTCAGCTAGTTCTGTATCGGCCTTTAGCTTTGTACAATTTTGCGTAGTTTTATGATCATATTTCAAGTACAAATGCTTATTTGTCTTAATTTTACCACAGTTGTCAAAAATGAGGACAAGTTTGTCTTTCTGCTCGAAAGGTTTTGAGAAAGGAAATCATAAATAAATTCATAAAAATGTGTTTTAATCATGGACAGTTGTATCTAATAAACCAATCAAAGAAGCTGATTAACTGCAGTGACAGTTTACTCTTCAACAGTTATTGGAATCCTTTTGCACACTCAAAATGCGTACGACCCAAAGACATTGTCTTTCAAATTTTAAAGAATAACTACAAAATTAATTTAAAAATGTACCTTTCCAGGTTCCTTTGACTTTAACATTTTTGAAAGTAAGAAAAATATGTAGCAGATGCCGGAAATATGCTACTTGCAGCCAAATAATATCTCTACGGTAGATAGCTCAACAAATGTTTTCAACTGGACGCCACATACCTGAAAATAAACTAAGTAACTGAAACAACTATTTTGTTAGCATGGCTTCGATTTGACTGAGGGTTATTAGTCTTGATTCCAAAATCTAGCAGCATTGTTTGATAGAATTTAAGGCGTCTTAAAAATATATGGCATTTATTCTGAGTTTTAGAACCGAATTGTAAAATTAATTTTAAGCTCTATTTGACGTTAGAGTATAAGCATCAGCTAGAATAAAAACCGATGAATATCTGCAAAATATTATTCTCTTTGTTTTCAAAAGGTCTAACTAGATACTATTACTGAAAACATTCTTAATCTATTCCTTGATCAATATTGCACTGAATTCACTAATTAAAAATAGAAACGGGTTCGTAGAACCCATCTCCATTTAATTAGGCTCAAAACATGTCGAAAGCCCCACACCCCACGCAGGACAAAATACAAAAACATCTACTGTAAAGACAGTTGCATGAATTTGCATGTATCTCTTCATTGCTATTATTAATATTAGTATATATATATATATATATATATATATATATATATATATATATATATATATATAGAGTTGCGACTCTATGTCTTAAAAATATGTAACAGAAAGAAAGTGAAACCAATAAAATCAAGCAAAATCAACAAGCAATTTATTTCCAGACAATTAAAGTGAAAATTCAAAAGACACTTACAATAACGTGAATTAATGTCCAAATAATCCTAAGTGTCCTAATCACAAGTCCAAAAATATAATGTTCCGAATGAATTCCAATAGACTTGAATGTTCTGATGTACCAGAAGTCTTGCATGTCCTGATGTACCGTAAGCCTTGAATGTCCTGATTTACCACAATGATGTAATCCGGAATGTTTTGAATTAACATACATTCCAAATGTCCTAAAGTCGATGAGCACTTTAGTATTTCCAGTGAATATTTAAATAAATAATTCCTCTCTCTGAATGATATCTGATTTCAACAAGACAATTAAAATAGATTCCTTACAGACTGATCTGTTTGAATCAAAATTCTAGAATAGGAATGAATTTTTTTACCAAAATTTTTATATAAATACAAATGCCTACATGACCTATGTTACACCACAATATGAGTAATTCTAGTGGTAAATGGCTTTATGAACCTTAGTTTTGTCACAACAAGACATGGAAATAACAGTCCAGCTGCTAACAAAACCGGTCTTGAACTCAAATGCTGTGTATATATATATATAAATATATATATCAAAAGGTTTATCAGTTTACTATTCGTCCTTAAGGCAGTCATATTTCTTTTAGTCACATTTGTCTGCACTATCATATGAAACAGATTCTAGAACCACAGTGGCTCAGGGTTTAGCGTGCCTGATTCGCGACTGAAATGGTGCAGATTCGCATTCAACCATCGGATCAGCAAAGGTCCGGCTACTGTGGTGTGTTTTTGGGCAAGATGCTTTACTCCAATTGCCATGGCACAAATATTTTACTTATGTTATTGTACCGTAAAATATCAACGTGAACGACACGGGGTACGTAGAAATACAAAGCGACATTCATGCGTAGTTCCGAATCCGGGGAAAGAACTTGTTTGATATGGCGTATGAATTTCTCGTCCTAAATGGTCTCAGCGTGTCCTAGAGTCATATTAAACTCGTTCTTTCCGCCAACTCGCAACAAAACACGTAGTGAGTTTTGTGTTAGGCGACGACGTCAGCAATAAATATGGTCTGAACGTTTGGGAGCATCCAGGTAAAGGTTTCTCTAGAGACTGGCAGCATATCTTTTCACTAAACATCTCACATTTTCCACTTAAACCTGAGAATTTTGAATATACATCTTATTGATTGGTTATACAGTTATAACATCTTAAATTCTTCTGGAAAGAGTATGGTTTTATCTCTGAGTAAAAACATATTGCGAATTTTCCTAAATTTTAGAAATTCCTCAAATCTTTTATCTCGAATTAAAATGTTTCAAGTGTGCGATTTTAAAACTTGAAAGTTATTTTTGATCCGTTCTACGACCTCAGACTCTAAACAAGAAAACCCCACTAAATCTCGTACCTTGGGCATAATATACTGATACGGGGGGCCAAATCATCTAAGTTAATACCACGCACGCGTAACGGCAGCCGTATTCGGCTGATGCACCTACGTATCCGTGAGTACACGTCGATTTCAAATAATAGCACAGTTTCTATTGGTCAATATATTTTAAAGACTGGAATAGGCTGAGCGCTAATAATCTTCGAGCATGACGCTAATACACATGTCCTATTTTATTGTCTTTAAATGCCATTGTATAAATTGTATATTTTCCACTATTCCTAAGTATAAATCCATCCTAGTTTTAAACAGACTATATTTCAGAAATGTTTACTTTGATTGGTTCTTTTTATGTTTACTTTGATTGGTTCTTTTTATGTTTACTTTGATTGGTTCTTTTTATGTTTACTTTGATTGGTTCTTTTTATGTTTACTTTGGTTCATTTTATGTTTACTTTGATTGGTTCTTTTTATGTTTACTTTGATTGGTTCTTTTTATGTTTACTTCTATCGGTACAGAATAGAAACGCGCTTTTCTGCTCTTGATTATTTAGCTTTACGTCCCTACTTTTGTGTGCAGTTAGACTGTTAGGTATACATGTTTTCTCTGCGTGTCATGTGCACTACTCCTATTGCTAGATTTTTCAATAATTCTTTCAGATTATTAGGCCTGAGAGGTGCAGTACCTTTTGGTCTATTACTACTGTGTGGTTTATTAATAAACGAACACCCGCATCTCTAATTTATCAGATGATCACAAATTAATAAGTATTGAACAAATACCTAGGTGTAATGTTTTCCCCGAAGAATATGTGGAAAACATTCCAAAGTCTGAAATGCAATCCTTTATAATAATTTAAAGTCTAATAATTTAATGCAATCCTTTCTAATAATTTAACGTCTAATAATTTAAAGTATAATATTTCCAAAGTCTTAAATGCAATCCTTTCTAATAATTTAACCACAAAAAGCCTCTTTTTTATGAACTGCTTGTACTAAATTTTACGCAGGCAAGAGACTCTGCAGTTTACTGATAGTGCAATGCTCAAGTGTAGACCGAACACTTATGTGAGCACACAAGCGTCTTGGTATAATGCGGACTTGTCTATCTAGAAGCTCAAGTAAGGCCTGACAGTACGATCATCAAAAGAAATTTGTTTTTGAGCCTGAATGAAAGGGATGTATGCGAATAATCTTGTTTAATCGTAGAAGCTTTCAAAATGTTCGCATATAGATCACAAGCCTAAGAGCTTATTATATCATAACATAGCATATTCTACCATAACATCTACCTGATAAATTCAATCTTTGTTTTAAAGCCTTTAGTTTAGTTGGACGGATACAATATCGTATATCTAACTCCTGCAGAGCACAACCTATATAATATTTTGTTTTTATCTCCCGTATTTAGGGCATTATAGGACGTCAGATTTATATCCCCGCTACTGAATCCACTATATACATCTAGAAAGAATATTCTCTCGACACGAAAGTAAAGTTGTTTGGGCCTTTTTTAAGATAAAAAATGAGTAATTCTTTTGTACTTCGAATTATCGCTTGAATTAACGGCACAGTTATATTATATATCTATATCTCTGAACACATTACCCGGACCATGAGTAAGTATTATCCTGAAATATATAAATAGTTGGCTTGAACAGGCACAAAACTCTTATTGGAAAACCAAGTGACTATCCATAACTTTTGTATGAGCCAAATAGTAAAGATATGCATTAGTGATAATACATTTATCAACATGCACTTGTAGGGTTTGAGCGTTCATATTTAGCTAAATCTGGTATTCCGCTTGTAGTCCTTGGCATACATTCTGATCCACAATGCGTTTGGCGCACAGTCCACTCTTGTCACTGTCTATTCCGGCCATGTTACCTTACGAGAAGCTTGAGATGGTTCTAGATGACCCTGATTACTTCATATTCTGACTGTGTAAAATGACGCAATGTGTAAAATAATCGATACTTCTTTCTTCAAGAAATGCCAGATAATAAAAAAGAATGTACAAAATAGGATTACAGTGTTTTGTACGCTACAATGTCGAGTTCGATAGCATAAAATACAAAACAATGACTTATTTTAGCGTCAAGAGTAAATTTTTATAAATGCTTTTTTTTTTTGGAGGGGGGAGGGGATTCTACGCTTCTACGGTCGTACAAATTTGCATTGCCTTAATCTGCTTGATAATTTGTTAAATAATACTTCCTGAAATAATTGCTATGTCAACAGTTTGTTTCAAAGGAACTCACTTGGTTGTTAAAATGGCCACATTTATGCATGACTCGGAAGAGAACTTTTTCTGGAAGAAAACGGATTCTATGCAGCTTCTTTTCCCCACTCATCTCTTCATTTTGTCGGAGACGGAAATCGATTGAATTCAATACTAAACGAAAATGAAAATTTAAAAAACGGGAAGGTGGTGGTGGGAGATTACCATAACTGGATACCTATAAATGAATCGCATGTTATGGATTTAATAATGCCTTTCTCCAATAATCCAGCATGTTAAGCTTCCTCAGGCGCATTATTTGCTCTGTTTGGATTTCTCGACTTTTGAAGCAACTTCACCAAGGCCTGTCAAGACATGAGGGATTTCTTTTCTATGTTACAAACGATATACCGTACCCTACCGGTTTGTACTTCGAACATAATTTCCTATTTTTTTGTCTGCTTCAAAAAGAGTCCTGATAGCTTGAATTTGTAGCTAGTCGTACAAGAAGATATGTAAAGTTCTTGGTAAGAGAGTAAAATCCTACTCATTTTTTAAACGATGAATATGTCCCATGACCGAGTAAATAATTCATGGTTAGCTTTAAGAGCACTTGCTCGGTTTTCAGCGTTCCATTCCGTAATGGAGCATGCACAAACATTAAAATATAATGGCGGCCATTATGTGCACTTCCGGTCAAATTTTCTTATAATTGTACTTAGCACAGCTCTAGCAGGCATTCAGTCACGCTCATTTAGCGAGCTTTCATTGAAGTAACTGAAATATATATCTTAGATTCAAAACAATGACACCGGAAGTGCCTGTAGCCGCCATTATATTTTTGATTTGGCATATGCGTTATCATGGAAGAATTGAAGAATTACTAGTTAAGTTTCTTCAGGTATATGATACCGTCAAATTGTTTATCATACAACACTGCACCTTAAAAAAAAAAAAGATGAAAAAAAAAAAAATTGTTGATGGTGATTTAAATAGTCAGTGTAACGTTTTGCGCTCGCTTTCTTGGGTCTGAGAACGCGCACGTAATCAAATTCGTCAATCGTGTAGTCATACGTCACAAAGTGCCTTGATGTCACAATATTTCATGACATTTATTTATAGCAAATCGCCGGCCCGAGGCGAGGCCAGTTGCCGCATGCAATGCACTCTACAAGTTTCGTTTCGCCGGAACGGAGGTTAGAACAGTTTCTGATATCATAAATCTTTAGAAACGCGTGATGGTAAGTGTAGCACGACGTTACACGTACACAAATAAACCAACGCGTATAAAATGTCTGAGCGAAGCGAAGGCATTTGAAAATTAATCATAATATGAATACATGGTTTCAAAACATTGACTTTAAACAAAATGATAGAGTGACGAGAGGTATAATTGTCGTTCTCCCACAAAATGTAACAAATATTTATGAACAGTTCCAAAATATTGCAATATTTTAATTCGCCAAAAAGACCCCCCCCCCCAAAAAAAAACAAAAAAAAAAAAAACTGAATGTTTACAGCCCATTATGTAAACGCTTTGACCTAGAGAAGAGAGTCGCTTGAAGTAAGAAAGAAAATGTTTTCAGCTGATCGAACGAAGGGTTTCCTTAAAACAAGATTACTTAACTTTTCCTCCAACTTCTTATCTTTAGAGAAAATTTAGAATTACGTAATACGTTCTTTACGGTGTTATGCGCTCGCCATGCTCCTGATTTTTCTAATTCAAATATAACTGATCATGTATCACTTTGTAATTTGAATTAATTAAATGAAGATTATGCTCTCCTAAGATAGACAGCCCATGCTTCTATGAGAGAGAGAGAGAGAGAGAGAGAGAGAGAGAGAGAGAGAGAGAGAGAGAGAGAGTGAGTGAGAGTGTTGTACGGATGGATGGACCATTATAAGTACAGACACAGGCACACAGACACGAAATCTGAAGATGATCAACATAAATATATACCTACAAAAACCCTAGAATACCATTTATATCATTGGAAATTCTGTATTTCAACACATACTCATGGTACGAATGGTATGAAATTCCGCTCATTCGTACCGTCGTACAAAATAATAATAATAATAATAATATGTGACATTTAAAAAAAAAAAATAACACTATCCTATCTACACATTCCCAATATTTTCCAGGCTTATATACAATTCTAAAGGCATGTTTCAGGGTAAAAGGAACATCAAAACAAAGAAAAAAAGTAAGCTCACTAACTTGTTCTGCGGAATACAACTCAGTAATACAATATTTTACACATAATCCCTGCGAAACAGAGTAAAATGAAGAAATTGTGTGACATACCAATTTTCTGTTTATTTTAATCAACTAGTCATTATCTCACTATACAAGGGTTTTGGGATAAAGTCCATTTGTAGATTTTGAAAAATCCCCTTTTTATATGCGTTTCTCCTAAGTCTAAACTCTGCAAAACGCAAGCCTTCATGATGAGACTATGGCATTTTCCCGAAAATTATTCTGTGTACTTTGTATGAAACTTTTTCTTAGACATTGCACTTACATTCTCCAGAAGCAAATTATCTTTTAAAATAGAAACGAAATAAAATGAATCAATACAGCTTCATGGCTGTAACATCTCTCAATTAAAGCATATAAATAACATCCGATATGGCTAAGATGTCTCTTTTACAACGACGGATTGTATTGCTGAACAAAGGAATTCTCGATTTAATTCGAAACGTCTTTTATATAATTATAACCATCGAAAGGAAAGGTCGCACGAGTGTCAGCTTATCTGTGTTTAATGTACGTCTCTCCGGATCAAATGCACGAATATTATGTTAATGTTAAGAAATATTGATACAAAAGCACACTTATGCCGTGCGTTGGATTTGTCTATCCCAAACTGCTGGTCTTTTCACATGACAAACACATCAAACACCTACACAGAGCTAAGTATAAACCCCATCTTGCACTCTTGTCTAGTTAATCTTTATCCACCACAATCCTACGCGTAAATTATTACTGTAATCAGTCTGAAGTAATTAGACCATCTCGGATGTTCAGTGGAATGTACTCTTAAACATACGCTCGCAAATCCATAGGGATCATTTATACTGACTGCCATCATGATACGCTGACAGACTGGTATGCGGATAATCGGAAGCTAGGTGACAACATGTATCAATCAACTCCAAATCTCTTCTCTAGTACGAGTTGGACCTGAAACAAGACAAATCTGGCCCCTTATTCCCCAAGCTCCTGACCTCGCAAGCTCGTAAAATTGCTGCCAGTTGCGAATGCAGCAGTACCGACCCTAAACAGAACGCATTTTCAATAGCAAGTTTATAATTAAAAATAATAACTTATTCATTGACGGATTCTTCTCGACGCAAAAGAAAGCGACGATATCGTCAAATTTTAAACTAAGTGTTCAATTTACAATTAAATTAATTTTTGCAGTCAATGTTGTGTATTTGTAGAACACTTTATAAAGCCGGCACACTGTACGATCCATGATGTGATTGCATTTACTGTTGGTAATTAAGAGAACTGTGTATCCATTTGTTCTTCCTTTGCATCTAATTCTTCTCCATCTGATCGTTGTAGCTAGCTGGGATATGTCTTACCAACGGTGAAATCAAACTATCTGTAGGTAAAGATCAGCAAGTCAAAATGCGTAGACGTGTCGCTCATGCAAATGAGAATTTTTGTCTAAATTTCAGTGAAATTCTCTACTAACAAAACAAAGAAAATACTATAATGGTTGATTATTCGTTAGGAAATATTTCTATATCAGATTGCCAAGACACAGAAAGCAATTAGATCAAACTGACAACAAATGAAGTCAATGTGCGAGTACGAAATAATCAAGATTTTAAAGTAAACAACCAATCTAAACCACACAGCATCGTTACAGAACTTACAGAAATTAAAAGTGTCAAAGAACTTGATTCGATATGATACTGGGAAATTATAGGGGAATGTAGGAACTGCATACAAGTAAATCGCATAGGGAACAATAATAAAGTTTTAATTAAATTTTCAAGATGAAATCAATCATTTTCTAGTTTTTACCTATCAAGAAAGGAATCAAATCATGATGTTGGCATACGCAAATATTACTTGATTTTGTTTAAAAAAAAGTTAAAATAAATGTATCAATGCAAACAAACTAAACAACAGGTCAGTAAGAAAAACTTGCATTTTACTTTGAAAATTATTATTAAGATAGGTCAATCTACAGGTATTGTCAGAAGGTATGACTCTGCTGTGTGTATTAATCTTCGTTGTTTTCATCTCCTGGCGGATTAAATGAACGGAACATCATTTTGTTTTAATTAATACTCTGTTCATACATTTTGTTCAGATAAATATAATCTTTCAAAACGAGCATAGTCTAAGCACGTTACTTCTTGCAAATATTAAACCACCGTTACCTATAGTTTTCGAACCCTGATGACGAATTACACTACTGAAACGTCTACTGTATATTTACTTCGCTGGCGTAATGCAAACTTATCTCGTCAGTCCTTGAAACATGCTATTGATTTCTTATAGAAAATTACTGGGGATAATGCATCTTATTGTTTTGTAGCGTTTGGGCACGAAGGCAAATTAGCACGCGTTGGTAAGTGCGAGAGAAGTCACTTGTAGGCGTCATTTCCTAACTGACTATGCTCTAGTTGTTTGCAGACCTATCGTACTGCTACACTATAGATGGCTCTACTGTAGTTAGCACCGAGGCTGTATTATCGATAAATAAACGAATTGCAAACGTTGTTTGCATGTGTATATTTCTTTGAGTGCTTTGCTGAAATACCTACCTATAAATTGACATTTTGGATATACCTAATATTAAAAGTGTTTTGTTTTTCTCTGAATAACGCAACTGTTTACCAATGCATCCTACTACACATCCGCTCATTAGCATATCGTAGATGTAATGTTTTATCAAATTATGTATATTTGTCCAAACTGGTTTCATATTCATTATTTGGGGGGAGCGTACAAATTAATTCCCCAACCAAACTATTCGCGTAGGTCCAAGCGCCAAACTTATCTACCACTGGCTCTATCATTTCACTGGTTTTTTGCAACAAGTGAACTGGATACATTAGCAAAGGTAACTTTTTCATGTAAGGGCCGCTGTAGACAATTATATAATTTTACATAAATATGGATTTTTTAAAGATCCAATTTACTGGTAAAAATTTGATTTTTGATTTCTAACAAAACGGAGTGAGAGCTTTAGATAGTTCGTCTTTTACGTCTTGTTCTCTTGTCCTCTAGACTCTGTTAATATGAACAAAAACTAAGACATTTATCGTAACACATCAGTCAAACCGTATCCTGCATTGATAACGCTTTTCATATTTTTCTTTTCTTTCTATAGTTTATAGAAGTAGACTTTGAATGGGACTCTCATCCTTAGTACATAATCAGAATATGACTCTGTACATTTTAGTGTCTATGGTCAGCATCCGACTCTTCAATACCGGAAAGGAATCAACTGGCACGATTACAATCAAGCTCGGAATTACGCAATCCCTTCATACCTTACGAATTTCAAACCATATCTTTCTCCGTCCACGCAAACTTTTGTAATTCGGAACAAGGTCGTCGTCTAGGGTGAGTGAAATCGTAAAGCCGTGCTCTTTTGGGGAGATGGAGCAGTCTAGTGTCCACGATGGAGGTAGTGGCGTGATGCCGACATTCGCGCAGGTAAAAAACAAATAGTGGTTTTACTATCTTCAAATGACCCCAAAAAAATGAAGAATCAAAATCAAAGAAAAATAAAAGTATAGTAAACATAAATAAAAAATATGTTAAAATAATGGCTGATATTTGTTTCATAATAATGTTAAAATTAAGAATTTCAATCCTATTTTGATCTCAAGAAATTATTTGACAAATAATAATAATAATAATAATATACTTGATAATAATACTTCATCATGTACAATAGGCTGCTCCATCTCCCAAAAATAATATGGATTTAATATTGCACTCGCAGTTGACGACAAAATTGTTTCCAGATTACAAACATTTGCACCGCCGGCGGAAGGTATGGTTTGACATTTATAATGTATGAAGAAATTAAATAAATATGTGTTACATTGTAATTGTGCTAGGTACTTTCTGCGACTGAAAGTGTGGTACGATTCACAATAGGTCATGTACTGACTATAGCTGTCTATCAGGGAAATGCTATTTTGTTTAAATTTGTTTTATTAAGGCTTTAAGACAGTACAGTCGTAATTGTAATCCTTTATGGGAAGTTTAAATTGGATTAACGACAATGTTCCTCAGTTAGTTAAATTCGATTCAGCCAATTTCATTTTACAAATTATTTTAAATGATCCTTTGCGTCCTTCGGATTATTCTGCTATTTCTGTTTTGCTTGGAAAAATAAAAGTTTACTTTAATGAAATGAAATATAATGCAAACAAAAAACAAAAAAGACAAAACAAAAAAAAAAATAATAATAATAAAAAATATATTAAGACAATCCATGAAAATCTGCAAGAGGATACGAAAATAAATTTCGGGAGAACGTACTTTTGTTATGCTATGGAAAGGTCTGACCATCAAAGAAATAATTTTTTTCCACCTTCTCACTTTAGACCGAACTAGCTGCAAAGAAAATACCTTTAGATGCGGATTTCACCTCATCGCCGAGTAGATTCTCTAAGGCAAGCATGGCTTATTCTTCAGATGAGGGATCCAAAATTAAATTAAAGTTTGACGTATTGTATCGTAAATAATGTGAACAATTTCATTACAAATTTCAGTTCAGACTTATAAAACCTCCACTATCTGAACATATATCATATATCATTATCGGATATATATATATATATATATATATATATATATATATATATATATATATATATGTGTGTGTGTGTGTGTGTGTGTGTGTTTGCAAAAAATGTTCTTTAAGTAATATATCAAGAGAAATATGTCAAAGTGTTTAAAATCTTAGTAGTAAACTCTTTCATATTATTCTGAAAGAAGTTGTTTTTTGAAGTTTTTTGCTTCTGAGCCACTCGCAACTAGCCAATACTGATTGTTTACGTTCACTGAAATCGTGATCTTGAATGATCTCAATACTGTCAACATCAATTATTTTTTACGTGAAACATAAGGACACACAGCTAATTGTCCTCTGGGTGTGCATAGTTCTCATGTGACGCTCATGTGCAAACCTTTACTTGATGAATTGATGGGGGTTGGTTTGGGATGAGGGACTCTTTTCATGGCATTTTACACATTTTTTTTTATTCTACTCTTGTAGGTTTTACTCGCAGAAAGTATATAATTCCTACTGCATGGTGTTTTTAACAGTGAGTGAATTAGTGTTTAATCAGTTTGATATTATTTTCTAGCTAAATTACATTCCTTTCCTCTAAAAAATATGTTTCCTTTGTACTTTATTGTCAGACATTTTTTCATTGCTCTTACTTGTAAATGATTTGTTAGCAATATCCAAACGAATTTGTTTGAAAATTCTTCTGAAAACATTCATAGCTTCACTTCCAATACTCATCCTATAATTTAATGCTGCAACTTAATCCAAACTGATCCCTGCTAAGAACATAGTGTCCTTATCAGATCTCCACAATTGGTTTTTGTAATAGGTTTTGGCTCACGGCAGGATATATCTGTATAATCCATAAAATGTACCTCATTGTAAATGTCAGACAACATTGGACAAAACTATTTGATACAATTAAAACCTTCTACATTGGTAACAGTCTATTACATGTACACATTAACTTTCACATTTGCCTTTTATTTTGTCATATCCGATTTGAGACGTAGCGATATACACATTAGTATTTGTACAAATCTCTAATATATGATTGCCATAGTGATTTGGCCTACTTTTTCACTGATATATCCTTTGACTGCAATATCATTAATAATGAGAGGCTGAACGTCTTTAAAATAATCAAAGGTGATTTCATAAAAGCTATCAGTCTTGTCAGCAATAGCTGATAATGTAATAAAATCATCAATATCTGAAGTCTGTCTGTACAATCCTTAAAGGCGTCTGTTAAAGATTATTCTCAACCCTTGAGAGGTATATAAATAATTCCAAATATGAAATAATCTTTCGTTTCAAGCATTTCGTTTGAAACATTCAACCGCAGAATATATTCATATCTATTTGGTAATAATTTGATGTATATACTAATTGATTTCCCCCAAAGAGGAGCCATACAACCAGAGGAATCACGTGTACGCGAGTCAGCTGGTGCAAATCTGTGCGTTTTAACAACAAATCCACTATCGCCCGAGTTCTGCTTATGGGTAATCGATCTGAGTGGAGGTATACGTCATTGTAGCTGGAGTCAAGCATACACTGTAACCTCTTGCATCGTAACTTGTTTGTGGTTGATGTATAATTTGTCTACCACTAAGCGTATCTATACGCTGGATAAAGTATATAGAAGAGAGGTTCATTTCAGGGAATAAATTGATTAAGGTTTCAACATTTTCATTAAGGACCAATTAGACCTATTTGTCACAAAGGCATCAGTGACAATTTTTTCCTTACATGACTTGTAGATACCCTTCAAAGTCTAGTGGATGAAGAAAATCTTTCATCCAGCTGAGGCTTAATCGAGGCATTCTTTAATTTCATGCTTAATGATTGCTCATTTCGGTATTTGATAGCTATTGGTGAAACTGAAGCATTACCTCTTTTTCTGCTTACCTGTGGTGCTTTAAATGTTAGAACATACACACCAAGCTGCCCTGAACCCTTCAGACTTATTGATATTTATCTTCACATGACCAGTTATTTGGATGCTAACTTTAACAAAATATTAAACAGACGTACCAATAACGTTTGACTCTGTTAACGTTCCACAATTTGTTTTTCTGAAGTCCATTTGTGCCAATAAGGTTTGACACTGTTGTTTCTACATGTACAACTCTAAAGATGATCAAGGGAAATTCAAGATACATTCTGAGTTTTGACTCCTACGTGAGCAAGCTGTCGGTCTTTGCTTCTTAAATGATATCATCTTCTGCTTTAAAAAATTGTTTCTTTGTTTCTCCGATGTAATAGTTTCTTACGAATGATCTCTATTGATCATCATCCATAAATAATAAAATAGTCTTTGAAAAGGCATATTTTTACAGAAATAAGAAACACAAGAAGCAGACAAAAGGACAACATGCACAAATTCCTGTGATTATATTGGGCTAGATTCAATTAAATGTCTAGGAAAAGATTAAATATAATTTCTTTTATAAACCGTTTAAAAGGGAAAAATTTGGGGTCTATACTTTGCATATCTAGTTTTTATAACTTCAAGGGATTAGTATTTATTGATAGTAAATACTGTAACTAATAAAACACCTCGCCTTTATAACCTAGGTGGTGATACCAGTAACAGCTATAACTAAGATATGTGTCCAACACATCACGCATATCATCCATTTTAATGATTTCGCAACACGTTCTTGGCACACTATTACGTTAAAGTGAAATGTCTACAGCTTCCTTTAATCAGTGTTTGTGAACCCATTTGCTTGAGATGCATTCATGCCCTGCTGATTTTTTTTCTTCAGACAGAGATCTGGCCTATAATAGCTTTATCAAATCACAGCCACTACAACAAAAGAAACTTTATTCTTGGAATATTCTTGCACATTGACTTCTTATGGAAACCAGATTAAACGACGAAAAACTTCTTTTCTTATCTAAGTATGCCATCTGGTTTTAATTGGCTCTTTTGTGCAGAAAGTATGATAGTTCTTCTTCTTAATTGCTTCAGATTGTAATATAGATGTGTTTCTTAAGTGATTGTTATATCAGTCTGGTATTAACAGTCATGCCTTATAACGACAGGAAACTTCAAGGTCTGGTTGGATATTTGAAACCTTTTGACACTGAATCGACCTAATAGCTTCATTTCATAAATACTCAAAGAGACATTGGTACCAAATCGCTATATGCTTATGGTGACTTCTGTAAAATTTTTAATCTGTCGTATAAATTATGTGCTCGATACAGACATCTCAGAATATCATTAATAAACAGTATTAAGTATGTTTTGAAAGCTAGACGAAACTATTTTGGTGTCTTTAAACCTTGAATCATGATATAAGAAAATAAAAACTGAAAATCACCGAACCAGAACTGAGAATTTATTGAAAATCATTAAAATTACTAGACCACTCAGATTATGAAGACAAATGGCAAAAGGTACAGCATGTGCAAGAATAGAGCACAGTGTGATATACACTTTTGACGCAATCAAACTAGATGGACAGTTTGGATGGCAGCAGCTGGATGTGAAATATCATATTGGTATTTAACAGATAAAGGTGTACCAGAGTTAAAAGAATCGGTATATATGTTTCACGTCTTCTTTCAAATACGTAAACAATTTTATGAATGTGCAATAACTTTATATCATGATGAGAAAGCAAATTCAAATAATAATAAAATATATCTAAAATATTTAACATAATTATTAATAATTTTATAATTCGGAAAAGTCATGACTGGATATATATATATATATATATATATATATATATATATATATATATATATATATATATATATATATATATATATTAATGTAACAAACAAATACTTAAGTGATAATGGATATGAAGAATACAACACTGTACATAAGGATTTTGCAGACCATATATCCGCTGTTGTGCTACTTCATAAAAAAACGTCATTATAGCTACATAGCAAATGCGGTTAAATACTGGAGAAAAGTATCAACTGAAAAAGTTAACTCTTTGACAAAAAATGACGAATAATCCGGATGTATTTATTTTATTCTGCAGGATAGCACAGGTCTGACAGACGAAGGTATGGTAAGATTGAACCAAATTTGTATATTATCAAGTTCCAAACTGGCCATATGTACACAGTCTGCTGCAATCAATTTTAGGAGAAAAATTGTATGACCTAGATGAAAACATTGCTACGAGATTTCAACAATATATTTTATATTCAAAAGTAACTATGATGTTGGTGGTAATGTCATATTTTCTTTTTTGAGTGATATGGTTAAGAAAATTAGTAGCGGTGTCCGATAAAATAATAACTTTAACAAGTCATCTGATAGTTTTTAAATGGAAGCTAAGCCAACTAGTAAAGCAGATGTTGCAGAAAATATGATTTCAACAAGTGATAAACAGTTTGTATGTAGACAAGAAGGACACAAATTGTAATAATTGCGTACCTACAGCTGCCGATAATTTAAAAGACAAAAAAAAAAAAGAAAAAAAACCATGAATATTATTACTAATATGTTGAGGGGTTGTTTGAATTCCCCTCTTAAGAAATAGGCCATGAATTCCCTGCTAAAGCTGTAAACAACAAGCGAACGGATGCTAAAACAAATAAAATGACATCATTAGACACCTCGTTAGATATCTATACAGCTTGTTTATCATATTGCATCATATTATTCAGATGGTATTTTAACACAGTTTCCACTAGTATCACAAGACTTCATGTAACTTATATTTGACAAAGAAAAACAATTTGTCTGTTGCTCTAAATCAGATAAGTGAAAAGAAACACAAGGAATAGATGATCTATATTGATATCTCTTTGAAGCACACTTTTAATTTTAGTCAACTTTAACCACATACGGCAAAATCAATTCATTCTACACCTAATATTTTCAATAGATTTCATGTTGTAACCCATTATCTTTAAAAATTTGAATGTTCTTAAATGATCCCACATTGTGGTTTTCGTTGTTGTGTTATTTCTAAAGTACGCATATAATGTTCTCTAATTTTTGTGGAAGTCTTTATTCTCTGCTCTCCAGTTGTTATAGTAGTCCCTATTCTCTGCTCTCCAGTTCATATAATATTCCATATTCTCTGCTCTCCGTTTTCTGTTTATAGTATTCACTATTATATGGTTTGGAATAAAAAAAGTAATACTTTAATAAAACTTAACTTTTTTCTTTCTTTTTGTTTTTAACATGTCTCAAATTTTATTATGCATCTTTTACTATTTGGTTTTCAGTTATTCTTTTTACTATCGTAACTTTCGACAAAATTATCAGATGACTATAAGTTAATGATTAGTTACAATACTATGTTGTTTCACTGGTTTGATATTAACTTAAAAAAACAAAACACCCCCCCCCCCAAAAAAAAACCAAAAGAAATACCCAACAACACAAAAAACCATTAAGTAAATGGTGAACAAAGTAAAAATACAGATGAAAATAATTTTGATTCAAACGTTGAACATTTGTACAAAAGTGTAAAGATCAACGTAGAATTGAACTTGGTTAATATATGTAGTACTACTGACTAATAATGTATTTAACGTTTCGTAGGTATTAAAGAGCATTAACATAAAGATGACAAAGTATGGAAAATACCAAAGTTTACAAAACCAAGAGAAGTACCACGGGTCTTAAAATCTTAGCGCACCACATCATTTTATTGCTCATACTTTACGTAGTATTAATCCTAAGCAAACACTGCAAGTGGTGTAATTTAGGTTAGTACTTAATGTAATGATTGTATCGGGAAGTTTTTTCATATTGTTTGATTTAAAGGTGAAAGTAGATGCTAACCACTCACTGCTTAATAATATTTGTAGAAAGCTGGTTAATAACATAACAATTTCGGATGGTAGTGATGAGCTTTTTACATTAAATTACTCCAACATGTTTATGACACACAATGATTGATGGTTACCAAGGCCTGTTAGAACAAACAAATGTACACAAGGTGTCATGAATAAAAAGATGCGAAAGCAGAGATGAGGAGCTCCTAATGCACACAATACTGGTACAGAAACTGTTTTGTTTGCAGTATACGACAATAAATTTATAATACCATTTGACTTTCAATTATTGACATAACATTTTACCCTATATACTTTTGTTCTTCGTCATGATTTGAGGTTTACAATTACGTTAGTAAAGGCCTTTGTAGTTATAGAAGTTGGTAACGCTGATTTTGAGTTGGAGACTATTTGTCTAGAGTTTGATAAAATTACTTTAGAATCAATGGCTCTGTATGTGAATGATAGGGATATAAATAGATTTTGTTTTCTTTCTGCTTAATTCAACACGAGTGAGGCAAATCTAAGTTCTGATCTTGTGTAAATAAGAGAGTGAAGCGTTTCACTATTCGAATTTAAAAGAGTTAATTATTACTAAAGAAAGAACA
The DNA here is from genome assembly GCA_029931535.1 of Margaritifera margaritifera. Classification (NCBI taxonomy): domain Eukaryota; kingdom Metazoa; phylum Mollusca; class Bivalvia; order Unionida; family Margaritiferidae; genus Margaritifera; species Margaritifera margaritifera. Next base: position 1,631,137 of record JAQPZY010001667.1, read on the forward strand.
CAGCTCACTTCTAAGGCCACACAATTTTTCAATGGGTGTACTGTTTATTTCATGTCTGAACAAAACAACAACTTTCTTGTTTACTAGTGACAGGTTGCAAATGTTTTCGTTCTTTTTGTTGTTCTTTGTAATCACTTGTGTCGCAAAAGTGGATATTCTCGTTCGTTTCTTGATAAAAGTTATCAAACTTCACACGAACACATAACAAATACTTGTGTGTTATTTAAAATGATCAAATATTATCACGTATTTGCTTTTCAGCTTGTTCTAGTAAAAGTCATATACCAACATTACTGGAAACTATAAACTTGAAAATAATCAGTAAATAGGTTCCTTAATTTGATCTGTTTATTCTTCATACTTACCAAAACATAATTTATTATTGCTGGCCTTCCAAACAATTAAACCTTTTGATATTTGAACAATTCTATTCATTTAAACATACTTTTACGGTGAGACTCGTATGTAAATTTCCAATCTGTTTTCCAAATGCATAGCTATTCATTAGGTTAGAAAAGAAAGTCTTTTTTTCTTCTTTTAATGTATGCTCCCACTAAGATTTTTGATCAAATGATACTACTTATACACATTCAACTTTAATTATGACTGAACGTAACATTTTAAATTTCGATAATGAATTATATTTTTTCCTAGCTTTTTAGTACCCATAATAACTTAGGAACTATTGTTCCTCTTTTCTCATCTATCAACTTCATTTGTAGTGACGATAAATCGTTCACCTATGGAACTATTTTTCGTGCTAATTCACAATCACAAAAGTAATCATGTACATGCGTTCGGATTTCTAAATCTATTTCTAAAATACCACCTATTTTATCATCCTCTGTAAACATCATTAAATTTGAATTTGTTTTTGTTTGCCCATCTAAAGTTTTAACATGCATAGTGACCATTCAAAAAGAGTATGAACGTAGAGGCACATAATAAATGGCATTTCACTTGACCTAGTAGATTCTTCATCATTTACATCAGTACTGTTACCACTAATATAATGCTCATGATTTGACTGTGCATATCTTTTCGGTATCATACAAATTTCGCCTCTCATGCAAGACACAATCATTGAAAATGTATCATACTCAGTCAATACTCCAATACTCTTATGCAAGACACAAACATTAAAAATGTATCATAGTCAGTCAATACTCCAATATTCTTATGCAAGACACAATCATTACAAATATATCATACTCAGTCAATACTCCAATACTCTTATGCATGACACAATCATTAAAAATGTGTCATACTCAGTCAATACTCCAATTTCCTCATCAACTAATCCTGGTGCACTTTAATAGTGAGCTGGATCGATTTAAAATGTTTACATGCCAACATTCTTAAATATATTTCACGACATTGAAGCATCTTTTAAAGAATTAGTCTTTAAGATCATTGAGAGATTTAGTTTAAAATGTTTCATCACACCTTTTGCATATTGGAAGTCAATCTATTTTATTCCTTTAAATTGGAGATTTAAATACAATTTTTATTTTTGCTATGGATTGTTCTATTGAAAATAATAATGTCATCAGTAAACTCATATGGCTAATTGTCCCTCCTAAAAGCTTTTACTCCATTTCTTCAAAATAGTTTACAAATCATAACAAATCTGATGATTACTTAAATGTTTTGCAAACCCATCTTATGAATTATTCATAAAGCTATAAATATGTACAAATCTAATTGTCCATTCCACAAACATCTTTCCACTATTTTCAAAAAGTATAAACAATAAAATTTGTACTAAATGAACTATAGTTTTCATTACTATCTGTATCATTGAAGGCATCATAACCCAGAAAAATGTGAATAAAATGTATTTCAGATGGTTTTTGTGTGTGTGTATTTTTTGAAGCGTGAATTGTCTACCTTTTTATAAACTAACCACGTAGTTTTGTGCTAATATTCGTACAACTTTTTAATGAAATCTTTTCCTTTGTAAACTATCGTATCAAAGTCTGTATGTACTGATTTAATATACATGCAAAATCCTGATGGAATGTGGTTAGCTCTTTTCGTTGTTCACAAATAATTACCATTCTATAAGAACATTAATTGGGTTAATGATAGTTTCAAAATCACAATAAATAACAAACGTAACATTTAACTTATGTTTTGCAGTTTCTAAACTTTACATTCGATCCATTTTCAAGCATTATGCTAACATAATAATTTACCTCATTAGAGTATCTCTTACTTGCACCAAACATTCTTTGATCTTAACCATAATTTGGAACATTTTTGGCAAAAATAATTTTATCTTCATTTATATTTATCTGAGATGATATCCACCTTGAAAAATCATTATTTATACAATAATAAATCCCGTCTTTTGCACCAAAATGAAATCAACATGTTAATCAACAAATCTGTTATTTCCTTGTAAAATATGCACTCGCATGTCAAATAAATCGTGAAGCATTCTTGTAATTACTTTTTTAATAAAATTATAAAATTTTTAGTCAATCTTTTTTAAAATTCTTTTCCAGTTTGTAGACGTAATATAGGTGGTGTTAGTTTTCTTTTTTCACTCTGCCGTATGGGAGCATCAATTCTACTTGGTTGACGTAATTTCTGTTCTACATCTTCTCGCATTGGTGCGTCAATTAATACATGTTCTGGTATTGGTGCATTCATTAAAATTTCCATTTAGTATAATGCTATTGTTGCCATTTAAAAAAATGATTATGAAACTTAGCTTTTGTGTGAGTATATAATGAGCATGGAGTTACAGTCTTTTTAGCATGTATTTTTCTTTATATTCTTTTCTATGATATTAGTATTTTCACCACTATAAAGCCAGCTCGATTTCATCAGATTTACACACTCTTTACATCTTTGGTATTTTATGTTTTGCTGTCCGAATTGATCAATTATTGTTTCTCATGTTACACTCACGTCATCCGATAGTGCTCATTTTATGTTACTTGCATGCTTGACATAATAATATAACATTCGAATTATCTTCTAAAATCATTGTGCCATAAACATCTCTATATGGTTTTAAGTCCAATATTATCTCGCTTTTCTTTATGTTCAGATTCTTTTGAAAAAAACAAATGTTAGAAACTTTAAAAGCGTATATGATGATTTTTAGATCTCTTTAGAGTCGCGTATAAGCTGTCAGCTGATAGATACAAAATAATCATTTTTTTGTGTGTGCTAGATCTTAAAACCGCGTCAAAAAAAGTACCCGATTTCAAAGCAAAAGTTCTATGCTACCCGTGGGTGAAAATATTATTGCTTTTTGTTTCCTGTGTTCCAGAAAATTATTATTAATTTTTAGAACTTCTAAAGCACATCAATCTGTTACTGAGTTTCTGAGTCGGACAGAACATAATAATTGTTTGTGGGTTTCTACAGTTTTTAAAATGATAATGTTTTTTTTAACAACAGACAACTTACATATTCAGGTACATTATAAAGTCACAGATTGTCCACATTTTCCACTCAGCACCTGGTGTCCATGCATGGTATTTGTCGCAATTAAGTTTTTAAAGTTCCTATAGATGCATGTACATTATAATAAGCAAACATTTCGGGGGACACGATAGTAGTCCGTATGAGCGAATATTCCTAATGATCAGCCTACGGATAATCGGCGTTTTGCTGTAATAATATACTAGAATGGGGACAAAAAGAAAGGTGGAGAAGAACGTAGGTTGACAACATATTTCTCATTCAAATAACTCAGAAAGCCACATTAAGGTACCCAGTTAATGACTACAATTTTGCATCGGATTTGATATATACCGATATCAACTCTTCTTATTCGCAAAACTATTTTTTTTTCAAATCCTTTTCCATACACACAAGTTGCTAGCATAATTTCTAGGTTCAACACTATACCAAACGGAGCAAAAACACTATTAAAAAAAAAAAAACACATAAAAAAAATAAAAAATAACAAAAACAATAACAGAGTATATGGATTACTAAGAAAAGGTCTCCAAAAGATTGTTAGAGTTTAGCATTATTTTATATTTCTGAATTTTCTGTAAATGAAAGGTATGCATATCTAGTCAAATTTTGTGTTGGATTATGTAACTAGTTCACCATAAGACATGTCAGTATATTGCAATTAATATATGTGGAATATAATATTTATCCAAATAGTGACCATAGTTTCTTCTGATAGGACATGCTTATATAGAAAGAGTATAACATAGGCGGGTTGCGTGTAAATCAAATCATCTTTTGAAACTTTTGGTTTTTAATGCGGAAGGCACAAGATTGAAACCTGCGTAAAAAACCACTTACTTAGTTAAACAAAGCATGTTTGTTTAGAAAAATAAAAGACTTATGCATGATAAATATTGTATGGGATTACTTGGCAAACACTTCAAACTGTTTTCTTGAAGAGAAAGCAATAAGGAACAAAAATTATCACCTAAAGTAGCTTCATATGGATCTTTGACCATAATATCTGGCTTTGCCAAAACATTTGTCCAATATGATCTCTATAGTAAATCCTAATTCAGAGGCATCTCACCGTCTAATGACGATGTACTGCTCTTAAATGGGTATTTGAAATCACTTCCTTGGTAAGCTTAATTCTAGCATGTATGAGGATGTCTAGAATGTCCAGGATGGAGTATTCCTAAATGACACAGTGCATTTCTAATGGCTAAAGAAGCGTATACTCGTTTGACTAAATAAGCCATGATGTTAGACTCGCTGTCGGCAAGTCACTAATTGGATGAGGAAAAATGATTGCTTGCATTTATTACTCAGACCAGAAAGCTTAAGGTTATTAAACTGCAACTTATGTCTGCTGCAAAAGTCAGGTTTATCGATATTTGCAAAGATACTTTGATTCAGAGAATATATTCTGTCCCACTTTTATAGAGAGATAGCATCTTTTTAACTGCTTCATCTAATGAAAGTACCAGGAATAAATGCGAACATTCCTTAAAATATCCCCTTAATAGACATCTGATCGCAACCAGACACACAGCCATTGACGCATCTTCTTCATCAGACTGCTGCATTTGGTCTAATGGGACTTTCGGAGAAGGTGTGATAAATGTTATAGATAAAGCCGATCTAATAATGTAGATAAGTTTAGAAGCAAATTAAGTTTTGACCTCGTCATGATTGACAGACAATCCTGAAGCCAATTTGTTGGAGAAGATCTGCATGTCTAAATTGACATTTACTATGCATGGTAAATAAAATTCAGTACGTTTTCTGATATGAATATATTTTAATATGTCCAGCAATGTCATGAAACATATTGTGGACCATATGCTAATCAACAGTTGCCGTTCCCGACAGGGATAAAGTTATTAAAATTATGCAGTAAGGCAAAATAGCACATGATTATCAACTCGACAGAAAAATGTTTTACAACACTAAAATGAATCATTCTGTGCTCAGATGACATTTGTGTACATGAAATATTATGCATTTTAGCTTTGCAGCATATCTAGGTTTAACGAAGAAAGTGCTGAAATAGATAATATTATTCTCACATACTTTATCGCTTCACACAAACATTGCATGCTTTTTTTCCGAGGTCGCTAAGACCGATATCTGAAACAAAATAAGGGCCAAATTTCAGCAGTGTGAAATCTGAAGGTGTGAGTAGTGTGTCAGAAAACTTCTTAATTTCCTTTACACATTTCAGTGATGCAAAAATACAATTAAAATTAATGTTTGTTGCCTTCATTGTTCTGTTAACATCTGACATCTTACATAATATCGCCACCTGAGATCGAAATCTTTTACATCTTGATTTGCTCTTCTTTATCTACCTTGAAAACTGCTTATATGTGTGTGTATGTGTATGTATATATATATATATATATATATATATATATATATATATATATATATATGTGTGTGTGTTATTAATGTGAAGATTTGGCGATGCTACTTCTCGTCATGCAAAGCCATAGCTCATAGAATATACATTGTCGGTAACAGACTTGTATATATATAACTCCTAAACTCTATGGCTTTCTTCACCACAAACACTGACGCCAAAGCTTCACAGTTTGAAATTTTCTGAGATGAGAAAAGAAAAGTAATTATCAGGTTGAATCACATTGTTATGTTTTGAAGTTTAATATTTAAAAAGAGATATGTCTGTTTTACCTTGACAATCCTCTGTGATGTCTGCATTCTTGATTCCTCTAATGCATATATTGAAAAGTTCCTTTCATTGTGTTACACACATAACAGTGCGCATTGCACGAAAGAGAGAGAGAGAGAGAGAGAGAGAGAGAGAGAGAGAGAGAGAGAGAGAGAGAGAGAGAGAAAGTTCGAAAATGTATGCAATTTTGTATGGAGCTCTGTGACTTGATATCATCGATAAACCACAAGTATAAAAGTATTTGTGGCTCAGGATGATAATCATGCGGATTGTCTGATAGTGACACTTAGACGCCGGGAGTACGTAAATTACATTTCACTTTTCCAACCCTCAGACTAATAATGTGTGGACTGTTGACAGTTCCAAAATGCTATGCTGAATATTTTTCGTTTTGTTTGCATCACGAGTCGTGTCTGTAAGGAGCAACGTATTAAAAAAACCTAACATCATATCTTTTAAACAGCATAAAGTTTGGTTTATCAGTACCGTTGTTGTTGTTGTTGTTGTCGTGGGTTTAACGTCATTTTTTTCAGCACATGATAGGCTATACATGGCGGCCAGTTTTATCTGGTGGAGGAAGAAGCCGGGCAAACCCCGTGAAGAACCACCGACCCACGGGAAGCTACTGGCAAGCTTTCTCACATATCCACATTGGCCGAGCCCGAGACTCGAACCCACGCAGACAGAGGTGAGATGGCAGTGATCGGTAAAGACGAGCGCCTTAGACCAATCGGCCACCCGGGGCCCAGTATCAGTACGGAAAACCCCAATTACATTCATCCTTACTTAAGTTGGATACGAAATAAGTTACAGTGTAGAGATGGTTAATACAACAGCGGCACATTATTTTTACATTCCATAATATGCATAAATTAAATGTGGTATCAACATTTTACGGAATCTTTGCAAGAATTAGCACCTTAATATATCTAAGAGTAATGCCTTACTTCTGTGCAAAATGTTGCTCTTAACAACTTTTTTTCAAACAATTTTATCTAGAAAATACCATGGACATAAGTATTTTCCAAATAATCAATAAATCCTTTCCTTTCAAAAAAATTTTTCTGCATTATCTATGAATCCAAGTTGTATTGTTGGGTGATCGAAATACGATTTAAGGCAAATTCTAAATACATCAATTCAATGTCAAGAGACGACACAATTACCCCCAAAACACAAGCTTAAGTTTATCAGTGGTTTCCTCTAAAGGTAAAGTGTAAAGCATGCACAACTTTGCATCGATGCCCTTTCTCATGGGGAGACCTTGTATGAACTTGACACAGAATGGACCCCTTATAGCTGAATCAAGTCATTAGGAAGCAAATGATTCCGCAATTCGCGACCGTACAGGCATGTGTATGTGACAACGGCTTCGTATATTTTTTTCCAGATAGAGGGTTCAGGCCTCCATCATGTATGATACAAATAGATAAATTCAAGAAGGTACCTTTCAGTTTTCTACACGCATCATAAACACTCTTTTTAATACAGCCATACATTTTGAGGATAATACCTTTAGATTATATAAAACACCGTCGCTGTGATTTTGAGTGAAATTTGTGAGATTCGTTGCAGACCGTAACTTTGGTTCTATCATCATTATAATTGTATCTCTATTTACAAGAGTAATCATAGCATATTTTTTATCTTGTTATTGAAAACTAGATTTAAAAATGAGATGAATATCACATGAATAACAATAGGGGCATTACATATAATTGTAGATAAGATAAAGTCATCATTATCAGAAGACAGCGTTAACAAGGGTTTATCAATGTACAATATATAAAAGAAAGGAGATAATAGGCTACCCTGACGAATCCCTTGATACACAAAGAAAACATTTGACACACAGCTCTCGAGCTCGGAATACATGCTCATAAATATTTTAATAATTTTAGTTCAAAATCCAAATTAATCCAACTTAATAATAAGGCCTTTATGCCATACATTATCAAAAGCTTTTGACGCATCAAAAAAGCAAACATAAAGTTAACTGCCATTCTCCTTGGCAAAGCAAATGCTCTACTTCAGCAGAAACAATGCTATCATGCAACGTAAACCTGTCTGAACCCCACTTGTAAGCAGTTTAGCTGCTTAATTTCGAGAAAGCGCTGAATTCGTTTATATAACACCCTTTCATAACGTTTGAAAAAAGCCGATTAAAGCGTGATAGCACGATAATTATTTGGATCATTTATGCTTTTTTTCGCCCTTGTGTAAGGTTAATATAAAACCACGTTTTATACTAGATAGAACAAACCGTAAATTGTACATAGCTGAAAAACGTGTAGATATATGATGGTACAAAAGTCGACCCCGTATTACAATTGCTCGTTCATGATTCTATCCGTACTGCTTGCCTTGTCAAGGTGAAGATTTGTGACTGCTGAAAAATGACATCCCTATTATCTATTTCAGTCTAAGTCGGATCGGCAGAGACTTGCTAGTTATTTAGGAACGCAACATATGAACTGATGTTTTCTTTGAATTCATGTTCAAAATTTTACGACACACTTTCCGCACACAGGTTTTTGAAGTTTAACAGACAAGAAAAAGGAAGAGTTCACTTTGGCCCGTGTTATCAATTTCATCATTTTCTTCCTTTAAGTATTGTCTAATGCATTCTCTATGATACTTTCTAACATTTTCCTTATCGGCTTTATAATTACGATAGGACTGAAAATTTGATCCTCTTGGACCACCCATTGATTTCAAAATTCTTCGCACCGATTTCATTTCCAAGTGAAGTTTCTTGAGATTGTCGTCCCAGAACGGCTTGAGATAATGTTTTTATCTCAGTTTAGGTGCCAACTATTCCGTGTTGATTGAAATAACATAAACAATCACATGACACAACTGATTTATTGTTTTTCCTATTGTATCTATGCTTCCAATACGTTCTGCTTTATTGATGTGATCCTGTGTAATGTTCTCGCAAAATTTCTCTCAGATTTTCTCAGGTATGTTTTTGTTCTTCATTTCTCCTTCAGCTTTAAATATATATTTGTATGAAGCTATCGAATAGTCGGAAAACACAGAGTGAAAATAATAGGCCTATGACTCGGGTACGACAAGACAGAACCAGCTAAAATTTCACAATGCGCACCTCGCCATCTTTCACTCGAATCCTTGGTAGCAGGCTCCGCTTTCATAATACTTCTCAACCTAAGCACGTACCCGACAAACAATTTTGACCCCCTTTTAATTTTTAAGAAAGGCAAATTTAATGCCAGTATCTTAAGATTAAGCCTCAAAACCATAAACGTCTTCTAAAGTGCAGGCTAAATGCAATTATCCGATCGTAATTTACAAATTATTAACATATAAAATATGTACTGAGTTTTACTCAATTATGAGACCATTCTAAAAGCGAGACCTGGGAATATAATAATATTAAACCTGGTGTAAACCCAAGGCGTACACTATTTTGCATAGTACCAATATTCCATTCATCTGCAGCAATATTACATACAAATTATGAATGTGATTATTAGACTAGAACCACATGTCTATATAGATTCTCTATTTGTCAACTCATTTTCGAAACCTGAGAACGATTATGAAACATTACTGTGCGAACTATAATAAATGTTGCCCAGTTTTCTGACTGAGTAATTGCGTCGTCAAAACTGCGGTTGCAACGTTTATTGTGCTATACATGCTATTTTGATTAATCGCATGGTCTACAGATACAATCCGCGGTTGCAACGTTTATTGTCCTATACGTGCCATTTCGATTAATCGCATGGTCTACAGATACAATCCGCGGTTGCAACGTTTATTGTGCTATACATGCTATTTTGATTAATCGCATGGTCTACAGATACAATCCGAGACCTATTAGATAATTTATGTCGGATAATTGATGAGATGCTTAACGCAGTATTGAGCTCGCGTTGAAATTTCTTCCGGTGTTAGTTCCTTTTTATCCCATGACAACCAGAGAGGCATAAAGATCTGATTGCTACGAAGACCGTGACTGTGATCGTGCACATACCGCGGCAAGTGACACAAGTTTTATTTCGCTCAGGTTGTAATACGCAACACTTGAAGTACAAATTATTTATATCTGACCTTTGCATGCGTATGCATAAGAAAGGGCGGTAAAACTGTCATACATATAAATTGTAACAAACATGTAGCTTAACTATTGATGAAATTCCCTCTTGGTACACACATATTCAAGACATACAAAGCATGGAAATGGATCGATATACTAGAAAGTTTGAAATAATTTGAGGTTCTCTATTTCTGTATCGTAAGACCGGATTTGGAATACAGGGATATGATATGGGACAATTGTACACAATACGAAAAAGATGAAATTGAAGAAAAAAAGTGCAGGTTCAAGTGAGTAGGATTGTATTCGGTGCCGCAAATCTACACTATATATAGCTTTCTTGGATGAAATTCAATGGCAGAAACTATAATTTAGACAGTATAAACCCAGAATGATTAATGCGGGCTTTTGGTTCCGTCAAGCTTCCAGCAGACAACTTCGCAATCTACTAGTACTGTTTGTTGTCAGAACCAGTTCATAACACAAGTCTGTTTTACCGAAATGTGTTAACGAATGGAACACTCGTCAACCAGATATTATGGAAAATCATTCCATATATATAATATACACATCACCTATTTCTAAAATAGGCATTTAGAAAAGTCGCCAGAAAACCACACGCAGAGATGAAAGGTGAAAGAATTGCTAAAGTTTTACACATTGGATTATAATTAGAACAATCAGATATAAACTTCCCACTGGGAAGCTTTGTGGTCACAAACATCATACTATATTTTATTAATATTATAAACTTCATGATATTGGCCATCTCCCCAAGCAGGACACCAGCCAATAGTTCTGGTACAAATATTGTTTTTCTTAAGAAAATATCCTTCTCAGAAGCGGTCGGTCACCAGGGAGTTGATTTGACCTTGCATAATAAGGCCATTAGTCATGGGTATCCTAATTAAGTCGATTTCATTCACTGAACAACGTATAACTAGGCGAGTCAGCTATGTCTCTGGCTATTTGTACTTTTGTTATTGAACAAAGGCTTGTAGGGTGGACAGACATGCAATCTAAGATATCAATTGGAAAAATGAAATGTAGCGTTTACATTAAATTTGTTAGTAATCACAGTCGTAAGTTAGGAAGGCCGACCAGGTAAGAACCGATTAAATAAAACTTGCTTGCTGGAGTGATGCTTATTTTCTCACTGTAATCAATAACTGCTGATTAAATTTGAAATAAAAGATTAAACTTGAGCTGAATTACAGTGTATAAATATAAATACTAAATTAGATGGCATCCGATCTCCAACTTTCACAATGTCTACGCCGTTAACTAAACGACCAAGACTTGGGCTGATATTGGAAGACAAGATAAAATTCCGTCAAGAAGGTGAAATTCCCCAAAATATCTCATCGGGCTTCAGGGGAGCTTTCTTCTACTTCACCACTGTACACTATACTTTTATATGCATCGCGTACAGCAACATAAACAACATTGAATATTAACGGTATCTATAATTTGAATGATTCTCTGTTTGGAAACAAGTTTGTGTACGACATTGATTACAATTCAATTTTGAAGTTTTTTTCGCAGACGTGAGTAGCTATTGATATGGGAAACTTATTCCATTCGCTAATGGTTCAGGGGACGTAACTGTACCTATAAGTACAGTATTGCACTGTCTCTGCATGTATGAACTGGGATTTTGTCTGATGACTCGATTTGTATCTCCTATATAAGAAGGAAGTTTAACAGCTATGTTTGTTGAAAGGGATTATCAGTTGAGCGATTCAAACGTCTGAGTTACGCTTGTATGTTTTTTGATACTTGCCAAATGCAAAATGATTTATTCTTTTCTAAACATTTTCATTTTCTTGTATCTCTAATTTTGAGTGTGGGCTTCTAAATGAAGACGATCTAGCATAAGGTATGTCTTCTCTTTAACTTCTTTATTACAGTCTCCAAAGAGTATGTATCAAGTTTTATTTGCGTTGTTGTTTGTTGTTTGTGTTTTGACTGTGCTGTTTCCTTGAGAGGTTATGTGTAAGTTTAACACCAAAATGTGGATTGTAGAAACTTCAATCAACACTTCATCTCTTACATTATATAAAAAATAATGCAGTGCTTCAGTCTTGTGACACAAAAAGCGTATCAATTGCTGGTGTTGAATCTGGCGAGTAATTGGTCCGACCAGTCAGCTACAGTATTTAGATATTTTTGAAGTTCAATTTAATCATCTAGTGTGTGTTTATGGTTCAGTATAAAAACAAAATTTTAAAAAAATATCAAATACAAAAAAAAAAAAAAAAATAAATAAATAATAATAATAAAAAAAAACATCTGCGAATAAGCTGAAGTCAAATTCACCGGCAGCATCCTCACCAGTTGTATTCAACTAGCAGCATCCTCACCGATTGTATTCAGCTGGGATTCGCATGAATGACATGACCTAAATTCATGTTGAAAATGCATTAACACCTTGATATGGTAATGATGATCCAGGATGTGACTAAAATAACATGGTTTCTGTACATTTATACAGCACACAGATTAGCGAGACCGGTCTATAATTACATGCTGAACTTGTATTATCTTTGTAGAAGATGGCATTGACGTAGGCATTTTTCTAGTCAGATGGGAACTGTACCATTAACAAATGACTGCTAGAAAATGAAACATATTAGAGGAGCAATTTTTTCCCCAGCTAATTTCAGTACAAGGTTTAGTATTTAGTCTATTAGCTTTTGACACCTCTAGAGTTAGAAGAAATTTCTCTACACGATTAGGAGTAAAATTATTTGGAGCATAACTGGTGATCATTTGGTTCCCTGTTGAAAACGGAAACATATTGGTCATTACTGCGTTGACTGTTTCAATAGTGGTACAAAGGGTGATTCGTCAACTTCCAACGGACATATACTGGATCATTCAGACTTTTAGTTATCTCCGTATGAGTAGAAGTTTGGAGGATTGCCTTTCACACATGTATTTAGGATTCCGTAAACGTAATCATTATGGTCCTTATCAACTGGCCTTTCAATCTTTTTGCAACGTTTACTGTTTTAATCATGGTCTTTGGCCTTAATCCATACTCTTTTTTGCGTCTGCATACACCTTTAGTTCAGGTATCATCCAGGGTAAACTCAATTTCGAATTAGGTTTACTCTGATGAACGGGTTTTCATAACAATAGCATTCAAATTTTGTTTAAAAACATTCCAATTAGATTCTACTGATTTTCCTGATGAGTTGGAATTCAGGAAATTTGTGACGTATCCATGAATATCAGCTGTTACTTCATTCAGGTTTCTTTTACAAAATTGGTACACTATCCCTGCTGGTTTGCTCTGCTGCATTGCCTTGATGTTCAACGAGGTAATGATCGCATAGTGATTACTCATGCCTGGAATGGTCGTAGTTCCTTCCACAAGGTTACTATTAGTTGTAAAAACCAGGTGCGATACTTCATCTCTTCTTGTTGGATTATGGATGAGTTGTTGAAGACAATTGTCATATACAATATCAATCATTATTTCATTTTGTGCCGGGTTGTTTTGTTTAGAGTAAATTGTCATTGGTTCCCAATTTATATCAAGAAAATTGAAGAAACCGACCAATATTATATTTGGTAGTGTTCATTTACTGGTGGCTGTCTGAAGTGATGTATTCAGTTTTAGTATGGTGTCGCTGTTATCATATATGAGTGGACGATGTTATGGTGATCGAGTATGGACGACGAACGATGTTGATCGAGTATGGACTTATTTTGCTTCTGAAATCTCAGTCTTCGCCCAATATATCTCAAACGTTGTGTCTAAACCAGGTTCTGATGTAACTACACTAGATTCGTGAACTGCAATGAATCCATCGCCATCCTCCATTGTTTATCTTTCCTACTTATGTTATATGTGGAACTGGCTGGAACAACTGCCCTGTTTTAAATATTGCTGTAAATGTTTGTTTTAAGAGCACAAATCACATTAGGTTTGTGTTCATCAATAACTGAGAGTAGTTGAGTTTCCTTTTCTTCACTCAAAATACTATTGCAATTGAAACTGATTACATTTATATGTTTCTGTTTTGATGGAGTTTCATTGGCGTTTATTGCATGGATCTGATTCATTTTTGTTTCTTGTCTCAGTCAGTTAAATACGACAGACTATCATATAGATTTGTGTTATATATAAATGAATTTTCTTCAAAGAAGAAGTCGGAAACATACTGGTACCATACAATGTTACCGATACAATCATACGAAGAACTCTGAGGGTTGTACAATTGTTCATGACAAATTCCCAAGATGTATGTTTCAATCAAATACATATATCCATGCACACAGCTACACATATATACATCCACTCTTTAGAATAATCAACACAACCACACACACGCACGGAAAATAATTGAGTATGACATTGACAAAATTTGATTTTTTTTTTTTTTTTGTTTTGTCAAATTTGTTTCTCTTTAAGAATAATACAATTGATTTTCCGAGGTGCAATTTTTAAACTATAAAGTTATTTCCACACATCTGTAAGAATTTTCGCTCTTATCATTAGAAAAGCATTTTTTTCTTCAACACATCTGTAAGAATTTTCGCTCTTATCATTAGAAAGTATATGTGCTTCAATCATTCAACAGTATTTGTGCTTGGATCATTCAACAGTATATTTGCTTACATCATTCAACAGTATATGTGCTTACATCATTCTACAGTATATATGCTTATTAAAAATACGATATAAATCTACAACATATTAGTGGTTATATTGCCTAGTATTTATTAAAATCAGACCTTACTATATTAGTATATGTATATACAATTACCTGGGTTTGTTATAATATGACTATGCTGACAATTTAATAATTCAATGAATTTGCACATACTTGGCTGAACCCCAAATCGACTATTTACGTATTTAATTCGAAGCAGAGAATAACTTTCACAATCAATGATAAAGTGATATTCATCTCTGAGTACATTAGAAAAAGGGCACTTTCTGTATGTAAAACAATATGTTTATGATGAGGTTCAATCAACTGGTTCGATCTTTTAGAACCCTCTTATCATCCTGAAAGCTTGCAGAGACTGAGCAAAGCTAATCTATGAACAATTTTGGTCGGTACTAATTCATTTCCATTTCCAACACAATTTGGGAAAATTGATTATCCTTCAGTGGCGTCTTGATAGAAAATTAAAGAGAACAAATTACTGTGCTTATTGTATCGTTATTACTCATTGTATTCTCTAGGCCTCTCTAGGGTCTTAAATATCATTGGTAGCCCTCAGGCTATCCACCATCCACCCCACCTCACCACCACCTCCGGTTTAAATCTACCAGACCCATGGTATAGGCAACGGCAGCAACAAAAACAGCAACACAATATCGATAAGATTGTCAGTGGAGCAAAGGTGAAAAAAAAATCAATTAATAAAATATTAACCCTGGTATAAATATTGGTAACTTACAATATTAGTAATCTTTGCCTTACTCAAAAATAAATTAAAAAAAATAGAATGAAATTAAGTTTTCTAAAGTTTTTTGGCCTATTATAAACCTTATTTCTATCTATCACCTTGATGTAAGGTTTGTTTTTCTTATGTTGTCAGTCCGAGGATCTGCAAAATAAATTCATCTCAGAACATGTCGTTTTCATTCAATGATAGACATCTTGTTAAAGAACAGAAAGTATTTATGTCATGAGAAACTGTTGATACTTCAGCAATAAGTTTCCGTAGACTATACCATATTCCTATGCCAAATCAGACAAGTCTCAAAGAAATTTCACTGCGCTATGCCAAGAGTGGAAGTCTTTAATACATATGGTTCACACAAATAAGGAGGACAATGATAAAATTATATATTCCAGTTTAGAAATCAAAATGAGATATTTAATGTCAAGATTGATAAGACTTGGTTCAGCTCGTTGCAGGAGTTTAACTGTCATTCGACGACATGTTTGTGCTATTACAGCTTCTTATTAGTAGCGCCATTTTCATTAATTTTTGTGTGTTTACTTCAAGTAAGTAATCAGGACATGAAAGGATGACAATGCATCATATCTAATAAAAGTAAGCTGCGCACATTTTAATTATTAGAACTACATTAAAACGTTAGTTGAAGATTAAACTACTTTCAAATCTGTATTCCAGTGTCAAGGGAGAACGAAGAGGCCAAATTATACGTTGAATAGTCTTACTAATTCTAAAGTAAGGAGAATGCGACGATTTAAAAATCAGATGGATTTGTAGCAGCCATATTTGAACTAAAATATCCTGCACAAAAGTTCCATCCAAACTTTCCGGGAAAAACTTAATCCTTAACAAATGAGAAATTCATCAGTGCAGAACAAATAGTGCTAAAAGTGAAGTTCCAACGACATTCCTTTGGATTAGCTCGTTATAAGAGTCTGATGAGATTTTTTTAAAAATAAAATGAAATCAAGACTTTATAGTTCATTTCAATCTGGAGGCTAAGGAACTTAATGCAGTCAGACATCGCTGCGCCAAGAAACCTTACGATATCATAAACACTTCAAAATGCCATTATTTTCAAGCCAGCTCCAGATAAGTCTGATATTCCGAGAAACATACAATTATGTAGAAAATACACTTAGCAGGTAAATCTTTAGTAGATACATCATATAATTAAAAAAAGAAATATGTCTACATCTCATATAATTCTTTGAGAATTTGCATTCAAAGACATTAAAGTTACAAATAAATACATACTGATATAATACTTGACACAAATTTGATAGAAATGTTAAAGGTTAATGTTTTATTATATAACGGCACTGTTAACACATTATTGGCTATATAATGCTGAGGAAAAGGAAGATAAATGCCTTTCCCAAGGTCACACCAAGGCAGCCGGCCCTTGGATTACGAGTCTGGCCCTCTACCAACTGAACTACCGTGGCTGTGAAATTGTTTCACTATGCAGACGTCTTACCATGTACTTTCCCCAGCTGTCTTGCATAACTTCAGTTTTAGGACTTGACTGTCTTCTGTGATTTTCCTCTTTGCACTGCGGCCCAAAAGCTTTAATGGATTGTTAATGATATCTTTAATGTGTTTTGCTTACGATTATGTGGTTTTCATATATCTACAAGCAAAAGCATTATCTAAAGCGCAATTTCTAATCATTAGACGTCTATAATCATGTGCTAATGAAGGTAAATTAGATCATACTGTCCACGACCGGATATAAGCAGGAATACGTTTCATTATTGTGCTCGGCACTTTTTACAGTGATTTCTTTTATGTTTTACTGCTATAGCTGTCTTGCAGAAAGCATTGATTCCGTAATTCAGTGCTTTTAGTAACTGCATTAGAGACAAATAAACTTTGATAGAGCTTGGGGGGGGGGGGTTAATGAATACATACAGTCCTGCTAAACAAACCTTGAAATATTTTACTTGTTAAAGATGAAATATCCAAATATTTATAAACCTGAAAGCATAATAGATGATTTAAGAGGACTATATACCTTCTAGCATCATCCTTATCCAGTGGTCTAAATTCCAAGTTGCGTATGTCAAACTTTCTACACCTTTGGTACAGATTTTGACAACTACATCAAAGCTAAAAGAAGCCATCGACAGATTCGTTTTATACCATGAAGGCATCTTATGCGTAATACCAACTGAAAATGCACTTAATCTTTGAGTTATATATCCATTCAATACGCTGTGATTGATTCATACGTAAGTATCAATTATAATGGAATTACATATTCTGCATTCAAAAATAATAAAGACTAATTTGTAATGTTTGTTAAAAAATATGAAAGACAAGTTGTAAATTACGATGAAAGGTTATAAGAGTAGCAATTGTATAATTTATAGTTGCCCAAACGCCCTTTCTGTACTCTGTTATCTTGCAGCCACTGCCCGCTATAATCATAGCGTACATACTGTACCAGGCGCCATAATGGAACTATTTTCTCCTGATTTTGGCCTCGCATGGTCTGATTGTATGTTTCTGTTTGTATGAAATGCTGCAAATCAATTCCACGTCAATACACATGATTTGATTCTGTCTTCTTTGCCGGATAGTAATTAGAACTTGTTGCTCATAATAACCTAGAGAACGAGGAATGTTCAAAAAGATTACAGTCACGCAATTGAATGGTTTGTAGGCAAATTGGAAGAAGAAGTGCTGTGCCTTGCCATGATTAGTTAGATATAGTTTTTATTTCAATCCTTTAATATTTCTCATGCTAAAGACTGTTTAATCTCCATCATTTGTTCCCATTATTATTATATTATGGATGACCTTGATATATGGAAATATCCCCATTATTACTATATTATGGATGACCTTGATATATGGAAATATCGCACAATTCTTTCCGTCAATGTTGAAGCCACTGACACCAATTTATCCATTTTTATACACGTTCTTCTATGTACCCATGAGTTTGTCAGAAAGTCAGTTTGACTCTCTTTAAATCTGTCGGCGCTCTCCCTCAATCCGTCCGTCATTCCGTCCGCATATGTATGTATGCATGTATGCAGGTGTGAGGTAATGATTGATGCATGAATGTGTAAATATGTTGTAACGACATATATGTAGCGTCCAATTTTAAAGCATTGAACACGCAGTGGGGACATGAAAATCGTATAGTCAACTAAGGTGCTGCTGTTTCTTTTTTTGTAAAACAAATAATTAGTATCAACGCAAATTCAATCTGATCAATGTATTTTAAAGCTGTATTTTCGTAAACCATCCCCAGTAAATCAAGAGACACTGAACCGTTTTGCACCATTTACTGGAATCATATGACATACTAATAGATAAATATATTTTCTAGTGTAAATTTTCATCTTCCTAAATTAGTGTTATGCAAACGATCAGTTACTGGTCTTCTTGTGCTATTGCATGGTCATATGGCCAGATAACCGTATCTTACAACAATTAATAATTACAAGTTATCAGTTGTTACTATTTGATGTACTATATCAATTACCTCATTTTTCAAACGAATGGCTGAAGGACCCATATAAATCTGAAAGGTCGAAACGAGTACGAATAAATACCAATACTTACTTAGTCGGGGTTTACAGAAAGACAAGGGCATGCCAATACATGTCCAAAATACTGTTATTTTCCAGTGTTACAAAATATAATCAATAATAAATGCACCTCTTGCAAATAAAGAGTACTGCTGTTTATCAACGCAAAATGAGGATGGCATAATATTTAACAATTTTAACGACAAACCATGTTGATGTATATGGTATAATTTTTCCAGATGGAAAAATGCAAAAGCAAGTCCTTTGCGAGACACACGTAAATTTAGTACCTTATATCGATAAATTCACCTAAAGGTAGTGACCCTCATGATTTTCCCTGACCTCCTTACCGGTGAAGTAATGTGTGGAACAATACTTCTATATAAATCTATGTATGCATCAGGTGTTGTTCATTCAAGCGGGCAAAAAAGTGAGTCGTATCTGATTGCAAAAATGATTACAGCAACATTGATTTTTTTCTTCAAATTCAAGCAATGTCAATAGTTTGTAAGAATTTCCAGAAGTATTTTGTGATTTTCTAGTTCCTATATATCCCCGTGGTAGTATCATGCATGCACACTGCAGGTTGAATTTGGCAGTTCAAAGGCAGATAGATTTAGCATCAAACTCCATATCCCCAAAATATATTTGCCAAATTCCAGTGAAAATGACTGACTCCATTTTCATTGCTTTTATTTTCATCGACTAAGAAAGCAAGTAAAGACGTATCACGTCAATGTTTACTTATTACGTTTTACAGAACAACCAGATGCATAAAATATTAGCAGCAGGAAAAATAAATACCTGCTATGCAGTATGGCCTTTGACGGAAAGTCCACCTGTGAATACGATCCTCAAATCTTTCCTAAATGTTTATGTAATTTACATGATTTTTCACGTTCAGGGGTGAAATCGTTTTAATAAAGTTGTGTATTGCGACAAACACAGCGGTGTCGGGAAGAAGGAGCATAGAGTTGCAAATCGCCACCAAGAGGGGGAGAAAACAATAGATAACGTCTTCTCATCATTTGAAGAAGGCTTTTTTCAGAGTGAAATGAAAGGGACAAAGACAGAAACATATTAATAAACTCGTGCATGTATAATTTTGTTTATAAAATTATTCTTCATAAAATAAATGATAAAGGTTAATAGGAAGAAATAATATATACATATATATATATATATATATATATATATATATATATATATATATATATATAATGGGGAAAATGGGAAAATACTATTTTATTTTTAACTTGTGAATGTGAACATGATAAATAATTTTAATGTTACGTAAGATTTTTAAAGTACAGACACTTTTAATGTCCCCAGTTAGTCGCTCTTTTTTTAAATATATCGGATAAAGTGCAATTGCACAAATCCCTGATAGTTTGAAACTGTACAAGTTGGCGTCTTCATTCTTAAATTCTTAGACGATGCCGGATTGTCCTATTATATTTACAGTTCAAGCGTGCAATATACGATGCTAAAGGCTTTTAATTAACAAAGGAACGATTGGTGTTATTCACCAACTTACCGAGAATGAAAAACTAAGAACAAAATATGCATGTGCTACCTGTCACAATCAGGTCGTCATTAATGTTTCTGCAATGGTGAGTTCGTATAGTCAACATGTTTGTGTACTACCTGAAATGAACAGCATTTCAACCCGTCACGTCAAACCAGGTCAGTAAGATTTGGCCGGAAGTACGGTAACTACTACGGCACTTTCCGTAGAGGTGCATAAACATTAAACGTGTGTACCTCGGTAACCATTAAATAAATGTATTGGTTTGCAATTTTATGCAATTACTTTTCTAAAAATGTACTACCAAATAAATTTAAGTTAAATTTGTATTCATTTTACCTTTATTTTGATGATTTGAAGAAAAAAACCTATAGAACTAGAAGTGTTATACAATGCAAACAAATTTTCATATTAAATAGCGTTTACTTGAAGAGAGGATTTGTAAGATAATTTATGACACATAGACACAGACACATTGCTTAATACAGGTATATTAAATTTTCGTTTGGCTGTCTTTCGAACCTACTAGCTGTTTTTCTGCAAGATAAACAATGGATTTCTATCAGACATGATCTGACAAATCTGAGACTAAATCACAAAACCTTTCTCATTGCATTCAGTACTAGGACAGGAAAATCTTTCAACCAAATATGATTGATCATGCAAACAAATCATTGACAAACTAGACTTGTATATTGGATAGTAACCAAGTTATAAATCACAAAACATTGACATATGACAATAATATTGAAATTATCTCAGTGGTAACACATTATGATCAAAGAATTAATACTTTTGAAATAAAAATCTATATTCTCATAATTTAGATCTGTCTTTGTGTAATTAATATACGTATCTATGATTCTCAACTTCTTCCTTTCAGGTCTGCCCCAGGAGGCATACACCATTTGGGAAGCATATCCATGGAGATTGGGAGAGGCCTTTTGCATCATAAAAGCGCTGGTGACTGAATTGACTTCAAATGCTTCCGTGCTGACGATTACAGCTTTTACCATGGAGAGATATATTGCCATTTGCCACCCACTGAAGGCTCAGAAAATTGCCGACCTATCACGTTCTGTAAAGATCATTCTCGGAATATGGATCATCTCCCTTTTATGCGCTCTTCCTTATCCCCTCCACACCAAGATATTTTATTACATTCTGGATGAAAATAAAGTCCCACTAGTAGATTCTCTTATTTGTAATATTCCGGAAATATATTATGAAACAATGACATATGTATTTCAACTATCCACCTTTTTCTTCTTTGTGTTTCCAATGACGGTGATTACAGTCCTGTACGTACTCATTGCGCTGGAATTGAGGAAAGCCACGTTACATCGAGCCTCCTCTGGTGAAACAGGAAAAAGCACTGGCCCAAATGTACCTGCGCAGTCAAGAAAAGCTGTACTCCGGATGCTAAGTAAGGAAGCTATCTTGGGTAACATAAAATATACAACGAGAGTCAAGTTATATGTGTGGTCATTCACATAGTCCTAACAATGTTTAAATTCAGATAAACTAGACTGTATGTTGATTTTAAAATGTATGTATGTATATGTAGGGTTAATAGCACATAAGTAGAATCCTAGCTATATAGTGTTCAGTAAGTTTAGGTATCCCCAAAAGGGCGTTCAATACCAAGATAAGGCATAAAGATGATAAAATCCTTATATTGCAAGCAAAGTCAAATTTTTTTAAAATTTAATTGCACTCTTTTAAAAAGACCTGAACCTCAGTTTGAACATCATCACGTGACGAATCCAAGGCCAAGAAGATTGCCTCCATTAGCCCATAACATGCAGAAGGGCTCTACTACATCACCGAGGTCGTAGATGGTGGAGTGGGACCATTGAAAAAGGAAAGTGAATGTAATCTTCAGATCTTTATTAATTTGCCCAAAATAATGCAAAATTGCTAGAACATTTCCCTTCTTTATTCCATATTTTGGAAATAGGTTTCTGTAGCTAAAATTGTATTACTTATTATCAAACTGGGTGTTATTAGTCATGTATACAAAGTCAGATTTGATGAAAAGTCATAGTTTTGAAATAAAAAAACAATATCTGTCCTTAAAGTGATCACAGTTTTCCGTTTGATGAACCAATTGGTCACTCAATCAGCCTTTTATCCATTGGGAGCTTTCGGCCTGATTTGGCTTCGTACAATAGTTTTAAAAAATGCACGAAAATCTACATGTTTTGAATATTAGTGCTCTGTACAACAAAGGTCTTTATTAGTGAACAGTACGTCAGTGCATTTTCTCAAGCTACTCCACATGCACCTCTACACACTTCCTCAGTCTGATTATCCACTCATTAAAAGCCACTTTTGATTTAATTGTTTGGTATGTTGTTCATACACTAGAAAATTGCACATCCAACCGCATGGAGACTTTCAAATTGGAATTCAGTTCCAAATCACTTGGAACTAAATCATAGCTGTATGGAGGATGTGCCAAAGTTTGGATGCTGTGTTCTTTCATGAAGTCTGTCAAGACAGGATTTATGCGCCGGTATGTTGTCATGGTATAGATGGATACCTCGAGTACCGGTTCGCGGACGGGTGGCATGGTAGTGTTCCATGACTTTGGATACTCTTTGGAGGCATAACATTATCCAGTCACACTAGCAGAGTCAGGCACAGGTACCTGAACGACCGGGCTTTTTGCATCGAAAAAAACCCAACAATATTGCGTATAAAACTCTCTTAATAGTCCGAATACAGCGAGCGATTTGTGGTCTTTGCTCGTTTTCGCAAGTCCACTCTTTACTTTTGTCTATTGCGTTGGGTTCAAAAAAGTAAATCCATATTTCATCAGATGTAAGAATCTAATTCGAACGTCTCTGGTCACTCTTTGCATATTAGGCGAGTAGCTGTTGTCGATTTCAATCCGAGTCTGATCAGCCGTCAACAAACGTGGGACCCATTTTGCACAATAATCTTTCTGAGCTTCAAATGATTCTTAATTATATTAAAAACAGCTTACGAATTATTCACCGTGATAAAAGAAATATATTCCAATGTGTATCGAGCATTTTCATCAACTCTCCCCTTCACAGCAGCCACTTCCCGCTCACCAATTGCAGACAACGATCTTCCATAACATGGGTCATGTTTCATAGATTCGCGACCATCTACAAAACGATGAAATCACCTTATCATTGTAGCTTATGACAGAGAATTCCATACGTAAACTTTATCCAAGTCGACCTTGACATCGGTCGACGAGTACCCTCAGAGCGCTATGATTTTGCAATATGCTCTTTGCTCAGGAGCAGAATTTTTACGTCACTGTCAATTGCCTATGTTACGTCACAAGCATATATCGGCAGGTGTCCGGGGTGCTGCAATGAGCAGCTGCAGACCATTTTATAGAACGCTATTTTGTATATCGATCAGTGTTAAATTTATTGATAGGTTCAACAAAAACAAAAAAGTTACAATAAAATATTCAGAACTTTTCAAATACCCCTCGTATGCAACAATGCAAAACGTAATCACACAAGGCTGCAAGACCAAAGTATCAGAAGTATGGAAACATTTTATTTTGATGTATGAATATGGATAATAAATCAGATGCATTAAATATAAACTTTAGTATATAATATTCATACCACCACGAAGTATTTCAAAGAACAACAAGTCCTGATATATATTTAGAAGTTTAAAACTGATTTTAGTTTTAAAATAAATTTCATGAACATGTTTTAAGTTTGGTTCAGTTTAATTAATGGAGCCTCGACTACCCGGATTCATCCCCAGCCCCCTCGAGCAGCATAGTTTTGTCCGAGAGAATGACGGCTAAGGCGCGGGAATTGGTGCCGCCGGGGTCTGGGCGGACGCGGGCCTTGAAGTACATATCTACGATCGACTGCTTGACAAGGTGCAGGTGCTCCAGGCTAAAGTAGTAAATAGAGTAGAGTCCGGCAAAGTCCTTCTGGCTGACCTGCAGCCTCGTGTCCACGTTGTGATCACGACCAATGAAGCTCAAGGTCTAGCGGTAGGCGCAGGCCACATTGTTGGTCGCGTAGTCCAGAAGTATTTCCACGGTTGGCTCGTGGGGACCGTTGAGGCGCAGGCTTACTTCCGTGACGCCAAGCTTGTCGAACACCATCGTGTTGCGCTCTTGATCATTCTTCCGCGCCCAGAGCTGGAGGGCTACAAATACGTGCCGGTGTGCGGAGATGTCCTGCTGGGCGCTGATCTGCCAGGATAATTGGCCGGAGATCGCGCTCTGTTGTGTGCCCGCGCTCATAGCATGAAACAATAGGGTAATATGCCCGTCTCGCATGAAGTTAACCATGTTTTGTTTCCACTTCCAGCGCTGGCATCACGGCCGGCATCCACAGGGCGAGCTTTGAGAGCGTGACCCTGCTCTGGTCCGCGGCGATGGCGCGGAATATAGCGTCGTCGTCGGTGTTTTTGTGGGTTGGTGACACGGTATGCTTGGCGCCGAAGATGAACTTGCGCGCGTCAGGCAGAAGCCAAATATCTGAGTCAGAGCGATGACACAGGAAAAGCTGCCTTGCGCATCCAGCAGCCCTTTTCGTATTGCGAGGCCCAGGTTGAAGTAGGCATTGACGGTGCCCATCGCTGGCGATTGTGTATCCCCCGCCGCATTCCTTTTAGTTGGGATCACGGGCAGCGTAAGAGTAAGATTGCAGGTCACGTATGCTGCGGTCGCGCAGCACGGGTGCCCCAATATCGAGGGCGGGATCCTGCGCGTCCTAAAAGGAGGCTATTGTTTATGCTGCCCCTGGGTCGACTCTAATAAGGAGAGCGGCGCAGGCCAGCCCCCATGGCTAAGTTAGCGATAAGGGTGTCGCACGCCTCTTCGACTGCTAGGTCTGCGAGCTTTTGTCGACCGCCTAGTTGACCGCGTCCCGACCGTCGGGCGGCATGTTTTTGGTCGCCGGCAGCTTTAGCCGACTTAGGCGTTCTGGGCGCGACAGCCAGAAGCCCTTCATGATTCATATGCTCGGGCCACTATCTCAATTATGTTGTTTTATATAACAGTAACACTTTGTTTAACCAAATGTTAATATTATATTTGCTTTGTCCATTTTTCTAGCAATCCAATTTACATAGATACTATCTTACCAGTTTTATATTTCCTTGCCAGTTGCCGTTGTGGTGGCCTTCTTCATTTGTTGGGCGCCATTTCATGCTCAGAGACTGCTGACAGTCTACAATAGAGACTGGACACCCGTTTTACTTGAACTTCAGAGCACACTGTTCTACGTATCAGGTATACCTTACTTGTATCTCTGTAAGCTCATTATCTTTACCAAAGGATAAAGTTCGTGTAAAATACGATGACGTTCTTTTTCTTGTCCGTTCCCTTGTGTGTGTGTGTCTCTCTCTCTCTCTCTATATATATATATATATATAGTTTATTATTCTCTTGTCCTTCCCCTTCTCTCTCTCCCTCTCTCTCTCTCTCTCTCTCAAACTAGTTTATCTTTCTACCTCTTTTTATACCACATTAAACATATATATCAAACTTATTATGTTGATAAAACTACAAAGAGTTCCGTTTAACTATCATGCCTTCTACAGCTGCTACGCTCATTCAAGCTATTTAATATCGTTTATTTATTTTAAAAGAACCTAACATGGGAAATTAATTGATTAATAAAAAATATTTTCACCCATGTCAACTTAGATTGAGGCATACCAAAGAAGAAAGTATTTTGTCATTCAAGTTCGTGTTCATAATGTACAACCCCCACCCCAATATATATATATATATATATATATATATATATATATATATATATATATATATATATATATATATATATATATATTCACAAATCAATCAACTCAACTTGATATCTCCCATGCTTTAGTATCCAGGCTTTTATAAACTTTATTCTTTGTACTCAAGTACCCAGCTTTACCATTTTGTATTGCAAGACATACTATGTAAAAATCCTTTACAACCGGCATCTCATAAACCTAAACACTTAATGAGATTTCTTCAACCAAAATACCTCTTGTGCCTAGTTCTTAACTATCACAGCAATTTTTTTTGCTGCCGTGGCTATACGTTACAGTTGCGTTAGAGTGGATTTAACAATTTTGTTAAATGTATTTAACTTTTGATTATATAATTGTTTCTGTAAGGGCTAACGATATTACTTTGCTTGGTGAAGGAGACGTAAAGGGGGGGGGGATTGTAATTTGAGCAATGGAATCCAACAATTAAAATTCCCATTAATTATTTATAGCTTCAAATGTATTTAATTTTCTTGAGGCTTTTTGTCTATTTCGAGATAAAAAAAAACAAAAAAACATTTAAAAAGCAAGATTAGAGAATAACAATAACAGAAAGAATAAATTGGCTCACATCAACTGGATAGAATATTCAGACTTTTTTTAAATTTACCACAATGTTAATCCAGTTTTGTTTTTAATCAGGCAACACAAATAATGACTGTGACCATGAAATAGAGTAAGCTTTATATTCTAATGCTCGAATTTTGTACTGGTGAACAAGTTTTTGTACAAAAACAGCATTTTTTTCTGGTCCCGTCAAATTGTATCTATAGACACCAAGGATGGCAAGCTTGAACATCATTCGACTTATTATGATATTCATTGAAAAGCACGTTCTGACATATACGTAACTCATCTTAAATATCACAATACATAAAAGCTACATGTACAAAATACATAAAAGATACATGCATAAAATACATAAAAGGTACATGTACAAAATACATGAAAGGTACATGTATAAAATACATGAAAGGTACATGCATAAAATACATAAAAGGTACATGTATAAAATACATAAAAGGTACATGTATAAAATACAATGAACAAAGTCCACACTGCTCTCGGATCAAGCCTGTCAATATAAGTTATATGTATATATGTACAGTACATTATGTTCGTTCGGTTTGTTGGTTTCAATGGCACTTTTGACACATTATTGGCTATATCATGACGAGGAAATGGAAGGTAAGTGCCTTTCCCAAGAAAAGCAGTACATGTATGTATGTATGTATGTATGGATGGATGCGTGTTTATATATGTATGTGTGTATGTATGTTTGTATGTATACCTGATAGATATATAGATATATTTGAGATACAGTCCCTTACATTAAGGCTTTACTCAACTGAAAGGAAACAAAACGTATGGTTAATGCAAGGTGAACATTCCCTTAACATTCTTCGATAAGGAACGGAAACGCCGGATGCTTTGACAAAGTCAATGACTTTGGATATCTCAGAGATTGGCTGTAGATTTTCCGTCATCACGCACAATTCACCCAAGTGCGTATTTAATGAATTCCACAGTTTAAATAATTGTTTTTAATCCATTAAAGTCACAATAGATTATACGGGTTCATTTTTAAACATCGGCGAATCATTTATTTTTTATTTAATATTCTTCTTGGTATAAGTAACCATTCTTTTATATCTCGACGCTTTGGAAAAAAACAAAAACAAAAAAAAAACTTGGGTATATTGTGATTGCCTCTATCCGTCCGTCCGTATCTCCGTTACTCTTTTTCTTTCAAAACCGCTGGGTGGACATTTATCAAACTTAGTACATAGTTTGTCCATGTGATGATCATTTGCAAGAGGAGTATGGTTTGTGGGCTTCATACTCCCCACCGATCTCTGCAAGAGTGTCAAAGGTTAAATATACACAATTTGCAATTACCGTGTCATTTTAAAGAAACTTGAACATGCAATCATAACATGAGGAGAGATAATAAATGGTACGGATTTTGGGTTACGACGCCTGGAGATGGGGGCAACGGGGGAAAGTAGAGGGAGGGGAAGTGCTGGCACACGCATATAATATAAAGTGTGAGGTTTGCCATGGTGAACCATGGCAGTAGCGTCCTGTTTTTGATGGTCTTCAATGGAATCAAAGCTGATGATATTTGACAAGTTAAGCAGGAGTAGAAGTATAAATGGCATGTTTGGAATTACGATCATTAAATTTAATAAAAACGACAGTAACTCGGAAAAACAGCAATAATATAGTAGGTAATGTAAACGGGTTAAACTATAAAATATCCCTATTTCAGACAGTTACATTATAAAATGGTAAAGTAAAATCCTTTGAATAATAGTATCTCACAATGCTTCCAGATGTCACAGTATCTATTGTGTATTTTCAGGTGTCCTTTATTTTGTTAGCTCAACGGTCAATCCAATCTTCTATAATCTGATGTCCAGAAGATACAGGGAAGCGTTTAAGGACGTCATATGCAAGTGTCGCCGAAAGCGTGCGATCAGTTTGTATGGAAGTTCAGTTTATCAGTATTACGCGGGAAAATCCGTTAGGCACAAAAGTCCAACAAATCAGACCGAGCTAGTTGATTTATCCGAGGAACGATCCAGCCTTTTGGAAGACAATGAAAAAGCCACTGATACCATTAGCGGTCGCATCAGTAAAAGTAGGTCAGATGTAAGCAATGGGATTCAGAGATCACCTAGAATAAAAGCATGTAATCACGTTTTCTGGACTGACAAAAGAAACGGAAGCGACATTTGCCGAACATGTCATAGACCAATTGATGGTAAACGATTCGCTAAAACAGTTTCCATAAATTATGAAAGTATTGAACTTCTGCAGAGAACTATTTCTGCCGAAACGAATGCTTTGGGATAATCTTTACCGTGTTTGTTTGTATATGTATTTCTTCACCATTTCTTGTGTTTGTACCATTTGATTGAAGATGTACAACCATTAAATGAATTAACAAATATGGATTACTTCTCTAATGTATAGATTTAGCTCGCCTGAGGGGTAAGTGACCCAATGATATCGCCTAATGCGTATGTCGAACTTTATTTGTCCGTCTACAATTGTTTGCTATCACTCTGGAATCTACATTTCTGAATAGATTTTATTAAATATTTGTTTTTATCAAACTTCGTATGTCGGCGCATCTCATTAATATTTCGCACAAATTTGACCATGGACGAGATCTATGCATATTAATTAGTTACTCGATCATCTGACTATCTGTGGTTAATTGCATCTAGAGACCCTGTTTCTAATTGGATTGTAATCAAATTTGCTTCAGAAAAAGACTTATATCAGCAAGGTTTGGATGAGTTCGACTATGAGCGATATATGTGCAAATTAATAAGGCGTTAAGGAATCTAATTGGCTAAAAGTATTCACACTCTAAAGGCTAGTTGTCTAATCATAGTTTGGTTAAGCTTGGTTTATAAGCTTATATTGTGAAGATTTCGAAGGACTGCGAATATGACCCACATATGCAATGAGACGTTCTGGTATCTAACTGGAGGAGCTTGCTACCAATCTATACCTTGTATTTCTGTGCATACTTGTAAAGTTTCGAAGCTGCAGGTGTGGGTGCAAAACCTGTTCCAAGTTGTAGAACCTGCAAAACGCTGTTCAGGAGCACCAATATTCAGTCTGCTTTCATAGCTAGGATACCGTATCATACGATTACATAAAGAGTAAATAAAATTCCGATATATATCAAAATGATTGGTATGCATCTGATACGCACAGCAACATTTCTAGGTTGGCTGGAATAAACACACTTCAAGTTAATTTGCCTAGGGTCTTAAGCCTTAAGAACACAACACAGCAGCCGGAATTAAAATATATTATTATTGCATTGGTGCAGAAATCCTCTCCAAGTTCAGGTTCATGTGAGCTAGATTGCCCCCCCCCCCCCTGCAAAAAAAAAAACAACAAAAAAACCCAACAACAACAAAAAAACACACAAAAGTATGAGTTTTTCTTAATATGAAAATATTGTCATATAAATATATAGTTATGAAAATATAACAATAAATACTTATTTTAGTTTGTATTACTCTTTAGTTTTTATTTTCTTTATTTTAGTTTGTGTCTTTGTTCATTCACATCCCGTTTTCATTGAGTACAGTGTACGTTCATTTAAATAGAGAAATAGAGATGCGAGTTACTTAGCTTTATACATATATTAACAATGAATGAAGTTTTTTACTTAAAGCAAATTGACCATGGCAAGTACGTAATACACGTTATAATATACGAAGAAAGTTGATGATGGCACAGAAATCTAGAACTTGGGTGAAATGCGTAATAAAATGCATACTGATCGTTACAGATCTACATTTGTAGTATTCAATTCTGAGATGACCTTAAATGTAACAGGTATTTTAAAAAAAAATTGTACTTACCATAGGTAGTTATCAATACGTTTTCAATACATTTACGTCATTCAACAATATATATATATATATATATATATATATATATATATATATATATATATATATATAATTATATATATACATATATATTTATAACACTGTTTAAAACCCAGTATAAATCTACAAAACCATAACCGCCAAGGTGTTCTGCATTTATTAAATCAACCCTTACACGCAATGATTTTTATATGAAAGTACCAAGATTTCTGAAACCATAACTATGCTGTAAATTTCATAATTCAATGAATTTGTACATACTTGGCCTAATCGAAATTCAACGACCGACATGACTTGTAGAGAGATACCATAATTGTACATTATAAGTCAAAACTGGGACAACAAGAAAATCTAATAATTTACACACAGCTTTGGGAGATATGTCAAAAAGTGTATACAAATATTTGTTTACAGAAACAACAACTGCTTTAGAGGCCTGTCTAACAAGTGTTTGTTGTGTTGCATTAAATCCATCACCATGTACACTACCTCAGGGCAATAAATGTGAAATTCAAATTTCATCTTATCAAAACACCGGACTTGCTGTTTATTAAGGGATCACCTATTCATAAAAGAATAAGGAAGTATCTTTCTCATTAATTAAGGAACGGAAAAGCAGTTTACCCTTCCCGTTTAGATACCATGTCTGGGTATTAATTCATGCGCAAACATGAAGGTCTCTGAGTTAAGATGCCGTTAGTTATGTTTTCATTTTAGGTCCTTTCGTAAAATAGTGTATTTGAGTCAAATTGGACAAGAAATATTTCAATGTCTTAAAAAGAAACATTTGATAATAATAATAATAATAATAATAATAATAATAATAATAATAATAATAATAATAATGTCTTTATTGTAAATACGACATAATCAGCACTAAAGCTAACTCATATAGTCCACATAAAAATGTTTGCAAACTTCATACGTATATTCATCAGTTAACACTCGTAATCCTACTTAAGAAGCTGAAAAAAAAAATGCACGTAAAATGGTAGAGGATGCTATAATTAATTTAAAACAATTACATAGGAGGATTTGGATTATAAATCTGGATATCATCAATGGTGAGTCAAAAGGTGGTCATTATACAAGGACTTGTATCTGGAGTAAGAAGTTGAATTTCAATTTCAAAAGGATTAGTATTCCATAATATCGGACCCGAAACAGCGAACAATTTATTCAAAGAGGAAGAGCGAGATCATGGACTTCGAAATATACTGTTTGGTTAAAAAACGAAGGCCACGGTCATATATTAGCTGTTTGGTGAGATAAGATAGATAATCAGGTACAAGACCATTGACCGTCTGTTACATCATGCAGCCTTTTCAAGACGCAACACGTTCGCAAAAAGATAACCAACTTAATTTTAACAATATTTCAGAAGATAGTGTGAAAATATTAGTTGTTTACAATTATTTGGGCAGCTCCTTTGTACAGTTTAGTAATCTTTTCAGTTTGAGAAGTACTGCAGTTGCCTCAAATGCTGCACCCATAATCTAAGATTTGTACTGCAGTTGCCTCAAATGCTGCATCCATAATCTAAGATTTGTACTGCAGTTGCCTCAAATGCTGCACCCATAATCTAAGATTTGTACTGCAGTTGCCTCAAATGCTGCACCCATAATCTAAGATTTGTACTGCAGTTGCCTCAAATGCTGCACCCATAATCTAAGATTTGTACTGCAGTTGCCTCAAATGCTGCACCCATAATCTAAGATTTGTACTGCAGTTGCCTCAAATGCTGCACCCATAATCTAAGATTTGTACTGCAGTTGCCTCAAATGCTGCATCCATAATCTAAGATTTTTAAAACATACCTGTTTTAGTATAGTTTAAGAATATGTTCAGAAACGTAAATAGAAAGAATTTTCAATAGTCTAATCCATTAATTCAGTAAAATACAAATGTGATTAAACTGGGTGTGCCAATGACAATTGTTATAAATGAAGATTCCTGCAATTTCTGAGAATGTACAGAGGCGAGATCAAAGCCATTGAGCATAATCTTGAGTATAGGAATTGTAGACAGATTCTGAATGGAGCCAATTTTCATACCAATAGTTTTTGATAGATTCATGTGCATTTTATTTGCGCACACCACGTTTGAATAGACTGAATATCGGTATGAAGATGATAATCGATAACGGATGTAGGGCTGCCCAAATGGTCGATAGTTGTGTCATCAGCGATATATCAGAATGAGTGTATTTAAAGACTCAGAAAGAGATTGTTAAGAAAGATTAGGAAAAGAACAGTACCTAAAATGAAACCTTGAGGGACGCAACATTTAACCGGTTCTAATGTTGATGAGCAGTTTCCAATACTGAAACTATGGTTCCTGTTTCAAAGGTAAGATTCGATCGAAGAGCGTATACTAGTAAGAAATGTATTATACTGGTTAATTTCTTTTAAAGGATATTGTGATCATATATATCAATGTCCTTTGTGAAATCTATAAAGACAACCCTAGCGATTTTACCTGCGTTCATAGCAGATAGACACACGTGTATTAGCTGGGCAGTTTGACAGGAGTGATTTTATCTGAATCCCGATCGAGACCGACGTAGAAGACTATATTTATTGAGATAGGAAATAGGTGGGTAGAAATTTGTTTCTCATTTATTTTTTAAATGTCGGACAGAATACAAATAGGTCTATAATTTAATGGGTCTTTCTTGGGTCCGCCTTAATGAATAGGAAAACTTTGGCTTGATTCAATGCATCAAGTAATACACCAGTTTCTAAACAATTATTGAAGAGATTAGTGATAGAGAAAACTATAATATGTGCAGACGGCTTCTATATTTGGTGCTAAATTCCATCTGGACCGGTAGCTTCTACAAAGAATGTATGAAACTTCATGAACACAGAATCTAGGTACAACAAATTCAATATCAGAAGGTACTCGTTCTACTACAAAATCAGACATGGAGTTAAAGTCATGTAAGGTGGAAATAATTTTTCACTTAGGCAACTGTAACGGGTCCGAGCTTATTGGCCTGGGAAGGAAAAAAAAACTGTTGGTTTAGAAACTTAGGCCTGGCGACCGCTATCAGAACATATGTGGCCCTTTATTGTAGTTTGTGGTAGATGTTTACGATTCCTCTGAAAGCAGTGCCATTAAATGGATTTTGTATTTTAGAAAGAAAGAAAAAACCTTTTAGACCTGTCACAAATTGCAAAAATCAAGATATTTTTTTTTTCCAACGTGGATGAAGTAAGGAAGCGAAGCGACGTTTTAAATGGAGAGAATTAGTTAACAGCAATATTTTTTCAGATGAAATACCAAGCTCTTATATCAAAATTGACATGTTAATAGCCACTGAAGAGAGCTTCGGGGCAAAGATGTTAACATTGTTCATATCACTATGAAGCTGTGCAACGCAGAGAAGAGTCAAAATAGTGCAACAGAGTTTTAGTAACTGACTTCTTATGAATCATCGTAATTTTTTGTTTAGTATTTTGTTTTTAGCATTCAACGCAAAATACTGAGCCACCTCGAAAAGACGTCAAACAAAATTATACATCAGTAAGATAAGTTGGTTAAATATTCTCAAAAAAGAAATTCGGAATACAGCCAAAAGATGACTAGATACAATCTTTCTGCAGCTAATCGTTCCAAAAGTTAGAATGCATTAGTGTATTGTTTTGAATGCACTTTCAGTCAATCGGCCGAGATACGCACATACACTGGTGAAATAAATGATCTTATCCATGAGTGTTTTACTACTTAAGTAAGTTTTGCAAATTTTACTCGTCAATAACAGTAGAATTATTGATAAATTTTATTGCTCCTAGAACTTAAACTTTTAAACGTAATAATGTCGGTGCACAATCACCTCAGACGTACCCTTAAGTGCTAATATAGAGTCTTGAGTGCACCTCAAACGTACCCTTAAGCGCTAATATAGAGTCTTAAGTGCACCTCAGACGTACCCTTAAGTGCTAATATAGAGTCTTAAGTGCACCTCAGACGTACCCTTAAGTGCTAATATAGAGTCTTAAGTGCACCTCAAACGTACCCTTAAGTGCTAATATATATACGTCTTAAGTGCACCTCAAACGTACCCTTAAGTGCTAATATAGAGTTTTAAGTGCACCTCAGACGTACCCTTAAGTGCTAATATAGAGTCTTAAGTGCACCTCATACGTACCCTTAAGTGCTAATATATTTCTGACCATCCTTCTTTAACGGAAGCCATATATAAACAAGCTCTTCGGCGTGGAATAGACAATTTACATCCACAAAACAAACACTAAACACAAAAGCCAAGGAAATTCTCGACTCCTACATGTTTCAGTGACGGGGAAATAAACAAACATGAGCAAACAATGGATAAAAATAGAAAGAAAAAAAAAAGACAAAATGAATAAACGGTCTTAAAACGGGTAAACTACAAATCTATGTTATGCTGCTATCAGCCCAACAAAGTTGTATAACAAAATTCGAAGACGGGATTATCGTGCCTATCACGCACAGGACCAAAGTGTTTTTACCTAATTCCATGCTGGGAACAAAGGACGGACACAATGCGTGGCGACAAATCAACACCATCATCAAAATGTACAATAGAAATTATGTCCCGGTAAAGTTATTCATCAATGTAGTAAGGCAGTATGTCAAAAGCATGGTGTTGGGGGATAATAGACAAGAGTTCAAACAACAACAACAACAACAACAACAATAACAACAGCAATAATAATGATACTAAGACATTAAAAGAGTTACGGAATATTTACTTGCGTAAGTATTATCGTAAAATTTGCGTGCACATCTGGTAAACTGATGCCTGGCTGTAATTTTCATAAGATTGCCTTAGGAAGGTGTTAGACATTTTAATATATATATATATATATATATATATATATATATATATATATATATATTGCTCTGTTGTGGAGAACTGCATCATAAGTATCAGTTCAGTTCTCTCTGTATCTCTGTCTCTGTCTCTGTCTCTCTCTCTCTCTCTCTCTCTCTCTCTATATATATATATATATATATATATATATATATATATATATATATATATATATACACACACATATCTGTCATTATAATAATCTGATTGTTTTTGCGCCGACTGCATTTTCCTATGATATAACACTTCTTGTGGAGAATGTATTTTCTTTGTTGATATGCGCCATTGTTGTGTCTTGTTGGTTAATGCGGAACAGATTCATTAATCAAAGAGTCGATTAGTCATACACTTACCTGTTCGTATAATTACCAACATCTATTTTGACTGGCGAACGCCTATTTTGATTGACCAATAACTATTTTGAATGAACAACACCTATTATGACTGACTTATACCTATTTTCTTTTGAAATACACCTATTATGACTGACCAGCACATATTTCGACTGATCAACACACCTGGGCCAGCCTATGTTTTACTAATCAACAACTATTCTAATTGACCTGACTGACCAACACATATTCTCAATGGCCAATAGCTATTTGAACTGACCAAAAGCTATTCTGATAATGTCCATGCAAATAATCATGCAGTTTTTCAAAGGTCACGCTCTCACATACTCAATAGATGGAACTTCTGATTCTATAATTAGAAACTAGATCATGCTATAATCCTTATAACTTGAAAAATACAATGAAAATTCCGATTCTGTACTTAGAAGTAACTAGTGGCGGCGCGAGGGTTTGAAGCGCCCAGGGGCAATGTTCTTTAGTCGCTCCCCTATTTTGCCACAGAGAACAGTTTTATGTCTGTTAACGAACTCCACGCCCCCCCCCATCTAAACTGTGAAACCGGGGGCTTAGATGGGGGTGAGAAGCTCTCGACGGCGCCCCCCTTGCCTGACACCCAGGGGCATTTGCCACCCCCCCCCTCCTCGCGCGGCCGCTTTTTGAATCGTCTTGTTGCTATCTTTAGAACTTAGAAAGTACATATTAAAGGTATGATTTTGTGTTTAGAGTGTATTTTTAGAACTTGCAGAGTACAATGAAAATTCCGATTCCATTTTTAAAGAGCAATAGGATGGTTGAACTGATAACCGGATAGGGGCACTATCACACTTATACTTACCATCCAACATACAAGTATACATACAAAAGGAAGGGGTGGGGTACTCGCTCTTATTGACCAACATACATTCTTATTGACCAAAAATCCACCATTACTGGCCATCACTCACTCACGCGCATATATAACAATAATGTATAAAGGTGGAATGAAATGTAGGGAGGTAGGATCATGAGGACTAACACATATTAATATGCAAATACACAGTTAGGATACGATCACTACTAATTATACTTACTATCCAACATTCAATCACACACACAAAAAGGAGGGAAGGAGGTTAGGTTATGATGGATATTACGTACACTCATCCAATCAGACGAAAAACAACAACAACAACAACAAAAAAACAACAAAACAACAACATACAAACAAACGGATGAGGAAAACGAGAGTTAGGTGATGGTAATTAACACACATTTTCATTATCCAACACCCAGCCACATATAAACAAAACGGATGAAGGCAAAACTGTTATGCTATTATATAATCCTTAGCTTTTTTTACTACAATCCAACACAAACACACACACATGCAAAAGCCCTTATAAGCGGAGAGAAGGACATGTTTGTTTGTTATTGTTTCTTTTTGCATACAAATAAACAAGCACAGACTCACATATTGATACACAAAACATAGACGTTGGCAAAAATGAATAATATTCTATTCTCTATCCAGTAATCCATCATACCCACAAATGCATTTTGTGTCTGAGGCTGCTATTTGTGTAGCTTGTGCTGATCATGTTGTTGCTGCTGCTTCAGATGCTAGTCATATTCCTGCTACACCTCTTCTTCTTCTTTCTCTCTTTGCTCTTGATGAACATCTCATAGAAAATCCTATAGTTCATCAAAGTTCTCTCCATCAGTCGTTTTCTCTCTGATGGCAGGTCTTCCTCCTGGCCAGGAGGTCCCCTACCTTCTCCAAACAAAACGTCACCAATTTCAGTCCTTAGCTGAAGCTCATCTTGATAATGCATCGTCGAATGGCAAGACTGACTAACTTGTTTTGGCACGTTGCCAATCATAGTGTGTCAGTTTTTGGGAATTCAGCCAAATATATCACGTCTTACTTAACCCATCCATTGTGTGTTTTAATTTCTCCAATTAGACACGTTGATGTGATGGAAATCGGAGTGTGGAAGTTATAAAAGGTTTGAGTGAAGTTCTGAACTGAAGAAAGTGCTAAACAAGGTCTCCGAATAGTAACAAATAAAAACCACTAAAAGGGCTCAAACTTGGGTCCCATTAAATTAGAGATTAAATTTTGTATGCATGTAAGAAAGGGGAAAGTTTAGAGAGCTGGATGGGGGAAGTGAGGTGTGGGTCGAATTTTCATGTTCAAGTGTATACATATCGATTCAATATATTGTTTTAAAGCGCAGTCTTTACTGTAGTCAATATAAAGAATGATTTCTGCTTGATGTACAACAGAATGCCCTACTCATGTTTTAAACTATAAGATAACGATGCTGCACTTTATTGTATAGTGTATTGTTAAATGAATGGTCTTTTCAAAACAGTATGTTCCTGATAATGGCAAAATACGGAGCTAGTTAAAAAACTATCATCATATATTATGTGAATAAGTTTTTATAAGCTGCACTTATACAATGGATTTGCAAAAATATTTTTTTTAAAAATATGTTTTTTTAAAATTACTTCTTTGTACGCTTGTCACTAAATATTTTATTTTGTGCATAAATCTGGAACATGTTTACAGTACATTGCTAGAATCTACCAGGTTATTCTATATTGGGTAGATATAAATATGGACAGATGTAGAAAAAACCGACGCTTTACTGTGTAGAAATTTAATTAAACGCACAGGTTAGTAACGCTTACGTATGTAAACTGCTCCATTTACTATTTGGATTTGTAAATGTGGCCTCATTTAAAGTAACAAACAAACGAATTAACAAACAAACAAACAAAGCGTATGTGATGACAATAACGAGCACATAATAGTTATGGGCAAAATAAATCTTTATGAGGTCTGGTGTTTTCAAGCTAGAATGAATCAATACTGTACTTAGATTTAATTTTAATGATAGTTAGATCCAAAACAACGGGTGAAAAAGAACAAAAACAACCACAACAAACAAAACACCCAACAAAAGCAAACAAATATTTGACACATTAAATGACAATTGTAAATTTAATGTCAGATAAAGTTTAATATTTGTATTCAATGATGTTATTCTTGTCATAGGCTTATGGGAATGCGAACAGATTTTGACACATTTTACATTTGCTGTGAGGTTTCGTTTACTTTTATATTGCATGAGGAATTACAGTTACATTTGTTTGTTTTTCTAAATCAGCAAAACCAAAGTACATTATTGATGTACATTGAGTGTCTGCATTTGTAAAGACACTAATAATTATATCCGTAGCTGGGGGAAAAAGAAGGTTATAATATTGACCACTCAATCGCTGTTTGATATATAAGTGAATGAATTGATGAAATGAATGAATGAATTAGTAAACGGAGGACAAATTATTGGGTTGCTAAAACTAATGGAACGGAGAAAAGGGGTATGGTACAATCCTTAATACACACACAGACACACACACACACACACACACACACACACACACTTGGAAACAAATATTCGTACAGAACTATTCAAAATTAAGATATATTCATAGTATTATTTAAATTAATTAACTTTCATGATTATACCATGTTCCTGTGCCTTTCATAAGCTCTTTGTTTGCCCCATTTGTGACCCAGAATGAGAAGGCATCAACGAATACAAAATTATACGTTAGAGCCCATAGGGGGGCATAGTGTCATCCATTATATTAAATTCCCATAGGGGCCAAAGTGTAATTCGTAATGTTAATTTCACATAGGGGGCCATAGTATCATCCATAATATTATTATCCCATAAGGGACCATAGTGTCATCAGTAATGTTAATTTCACATATGTGGCCATAGTATCATCCATAATATTATTATCCCATAAGGGGCCATAGTGTCATCAGTAATGTTAATTTCACATGGGGGGGGGGGGCATTGTGTAATTCTTAACGTGAATTTCATATAGGGGGACATAGTGTCATTCTTCATGTTATTTTCCATAGGGGGCCATAGTGTCATCCATAATATTAAATTCCCATTGTGGGCCATAGTGTCATTCGTAATGTTAAATTGCCATAGGAGGCTATAAACCACTAATGTTGATTCCTCTAGATGGCCACATCCTCCCATTTAACTACTCTGGTATAGGCTAAGTAAACATTTTTATAACAACGGAAAACATTTCCTGCACTGCTATTGCAGATTATAGCTGAAACTGACTTTCTGTGTCAAAATGTGCCCATTATTAATCATAATCACACCAACACATGCAACACACACAAAGCACTGATTATCTTAAACGCTTCCTTCTATCTACCCATCAGCGTATCTCTGTAGATTATATTAAAGGCAAAATAAATGTGTACAAAGGAGAAATATAAAACAATGACAATGAACAGTATTCTCTTTACCTTATTCTTATCAGTTAACAAGAATGAATGATGACGGGTGTATATGTTTACATTTTTCACAGACTGAATGCGTAAAATTAGTGAGCAAAATAGCAGCGATTAAAAATACCAACTGCAACCTGTCTACGCATTGATCGATCAAGCGATGAGAACTCCCTAGATCAAATCAAGGGACGTCCAGATTTCCAGCCCACAAAGTCTCTGACTTAGGTTGCGGAGTTACAAAGTAAGTTTCCCTATGTTTAATAAGTGTTTGTTTAACCTACCGTGTATCAGCTTCTTTCGGGTTAAGATTGGATTTAGCGAGGACACCGAAAATAATTTCGTTAATGAGATGTTTATTCATAATGTAATTGAACGATGAATGAATCTGACATCATACTCGTGCGCATAAAGTCCAACAATGGATTTAACAGAAAGATGCGCACTGAGTTCAACAATTGATATAAGGAAATGATGTAGTTATTAACATGAAACTAACCAGAAAATGTAACTTCAACTAGAAAATCAAACAAGAATCAACGTATGGAACTTATACACAAATATGATTGATGTACGGATATATCATCATGGAAGATCAATGTAGTGAATTTGTACACAAATGTGGATAATGTACGTTTCTATCACCAAGAGTGATGAAAGAATAGGATTTACACTCAAATACAGACAATGTATAATTCAACACCAATGGTGACCAAAGTATATGATTTATACACAATATGAATATTGTATAATTTATCCATAAGTATAAATGGATGTATTATGTGGATTATCTCTCATTTAGCGATATTGAAGTACTAATTTATGCTCATATAACAATAGTGAAATATATGAATTCCAAAAATGGAATATATATATATATATATATATATATATATATATATATATATATATATATATATATATATATATATATATATCGTGGCATCCAGTTGACGACCACGATGTATTTCCGGTTCCACAGCACTAGTCAATGGTCAAGGAGCCACTACGCATGACACGCCCCTCCCAGTCTGTTGAAGGATCCTTCGAGAGCCTCCTCATTCAACACAAACCCGCTGGTCGCGAAGCTTTGGTCCCTCACTGCGAGAACACCAGTACTATCTTCCGAGCCAACATCACCAGACTGCAACATACAGGTTACAAGGAAGCCCACAGAGTTCTACGACTCGCCATTACCAAACCAAAACAGCTAAAAATATAATAACTGAGCCCTGTAGTAGATATGACACGGTTAGGTACGAAGGCAATGATATACGTTACGCATGCGCGCACATGAATTGGCTTTGTTACACATTACATTATTTCATCAGAACTACTGTACGAGATTATTACTATAGCAACCTCACTCGTACATGAATCTGTGTCCGACAAAAATAATCTCACTGGATCATAAGAGCTCGAACGTTATTGATCATTCAATGCATGCAGCGTATAATTGACTTCAATATGTCTGTTCAGTTATAAAAAATGGTTAACTTGAAACAGACTATAGTCTTTCTAATATCATGGCTTTATATGACATAGGTTTGACTCTCTGTAAAATTTAGAATAGATTCTGAAAGATCCAATATATAAAACAATTTTGTCAAATAAAATGGTTACCAAGAAAAAATACAATTTTATATTTCACATACCTCTACAGCTGAAGATTGCTCCCGTAAAGTGGTTAGCTTCCTGGCAAGACTCGTTGTAATATGGATATACATAGAGAATTCACTCTATAAGTAACCTGGCTGTGGTGAATATGCGCAGCCAGAGAACTCGAGTTAATTGGGTTTTTCACTGCAGGCAATTTACACGTGCAGCATAGGATGTATAGAACTCAGTATTTTGAAATAACTAAAGCCGAAAAATAAACCTCCCTCGGATAACACTTTTCTCGTCTCATTTCGGTTGTTTTAAAATTTGCGTATATAGATTACATAGCCCAGAAAAAGTGACCAACAAAATGAAATATTGTCTGATGTATTCTGACAGTATGGTGGTCACTTTCTACTATGATGCAAAGGTCATATCGGTGGTAACTGAAATGCAAATCGGATGAAATTATTTGTGAAGATCCTTTTTTCGTTGTATAAAGGTAGCCAACATAAGTAACACAATTCAATACATTCTCTGAATTACTTGTGAAGGGTTCTACAATAAAGGCAACGTGGCAGTTAGGTCTCCAGTGCTTGACTTTGCCAGCGGAGTCGATTTAGAGGTCATATCATCCAACTATGTGGATAAGTAAAAAATGGAAACCAAACCTTTTTAATTTGGTTAGGTGATCTCTATATGATTCAAACACCCATTTGTTTCATTACTACTGCCAGATGGGATATAGAGCTTCAACATGTTTTGTCATTTTCTTAAAATGCAGATTTGCAGCGCACAACTATTTAAATTCCAAAAGATGTTGTATTTGAACCATAATGAAAAAGAGTAAATATGTGCACACGTGATGAATGTAGTGTCCCTAACAAGGAAACAGTAGGAAAAGTCATTGCCAACATAGTTGTTTCGCTTGCTAAGCAATGGGTGTTATTTCACTACCATAAAACAACTATGATATCACAGCATTCGCGTCAGATCAGTCTCTAGAACAAGCGACTATTTCAATCGATGAAGAAAAGGTTCTTGTTTCTGCCAGTGGGACTTCAGATATTAGGAATATTTGAGACAGCTGTGTACAGATATTTCCGTTTCTAACGACCAAGAAGCTGACACTATAATTGTTCTTTATACCATCAGAACTGTAAAATATAGTTGACGGACAACTGATGTCTATTGTAGCAATGTGGATAACTGATATTGATAGTTTTTGTCATGAAGCTGGATGTTCTGATTTATGTACTAGATAAATCGTAAGGGAATATTCGTTCCAGTGGATATCACACAATGGAAACAATGCGACTGACCCGCTTGTCGGACATGTTAACAGAGCAATCTGATATATATATATATATACGTCAATAACCTTAACGTCTTGTTGGCCTCGACAGTGGTAATTTAAGTAAAGAAATGTGCATGATTTCTTATTTAAAATGTTTTTGAATAAATAGCACGTCTCTGTGTCACAAACTTAGTCAACATAA
This sequence comes from Margaritifera margaritifera, assembly GCA_029931535.1. Classification (NCBI taxonomy): domain Eukaryota; kingdom Metazoa; phylum Mollusca; class Bivalvia; order Unionida; family Margaritiferidae; genus Margaritifera; species Margaritifera margaritifera. The sequence continues at coordinate 1,674,653 of JAQPZY010001667.1, forward strand.
TCTTCGCAACCCAGAAGTGATTATGTCGTGCTGCAATAATCTTGCATATAAGCGTATTGACCTTCAGGCAACCATCTTGCGTATAAACGAATTGACATTCAGGCAACCATCTTGCATATAAAAGGATTGACGTTCAGGCAACCATTTTTCATATAAACGGATTGACTTTCAGGCAACCATCTTGCATATAAACAGACTGACTTTCAGGCAAGCATCTTGGATAAGTCTAAAGAGCCTACTCCAACGCTTATACCTTTTACTGACTTGAGTTGGAGAGTTGAATCTACAGGACAGTTGGATAAATGCAGTACTCAGTTTTAACGACATGCTATTACTTACATGTTAGTGAACCGTGGTGTACGGAATGTTAAGACTTTCTTGAGTCCTATAGACCCTAATCAATCAACTCTTTTAGCCAAAATTTCATCGTTAGTGTCCGTTGCAAGTCTCATGGCTGCTGTTGCTGGCTATGCAGATGATTGTTAACAGCGCGCTAGTTGTAGCAGTTACCTACCTTACGCACAGAAGATAATTCTGCCGAAAGACTCACGAATCAGCAGTGTTTGATTCAAATCTAGCCCTCTTTGGTGGATAATTTCACTGATAATAATCTACGCAGTAACCAATTTATATATGTAAAAAATCATTGCATATATTGGGATCATAAACTCGATATTAACTCTTAAACTGTAGAAATGGCAGTTGTAACTTTATTTACACCACGCTTGTAAGTATAGTTATAACCTTGTTTGAGTTTTTACACCCATCAACAATAACGTTTAACTTAAATACTGGATTTTATACCTTGATAAGTAACCAATTATTTTCTTAGGAGTTTGTGAGGCAATAACATAAGTTATAATTGAACAAGTGTACAAACGAAGCTAGAATAAATATGCATATCTGTTAGACATATGCAAGCTTGCATTTAAGCTTCGTTCTTTGGTCTTGGAGAAGTTTATATGCAAGCTCATAACAGGTGGACATTGATGAGAAAACTGAGGGTCATAATCATAATGTTTGTATAGTATTCTGACATTTCAATGAGAATAGTTTAGCAAATAAATTATTATCATTACTAATTTCACTTAGCCCAACATTTAACAAGCTACACAATAATGCCATTATTACAGTTGTTGTTGTTGCTGCTGTTGTTATTATTATTATTGTTATTATATGCATCTAACGACCAGTGTTCGGAATAGATGTGGCTTAAATAAATTATTTATTGATGGATACATTTACCACAGTATGCAACCTTATTTAGTATAATGTTTGCAGCCATATGAAATAATTTTCACCTTAATTTGATTGACCTTAATGTAACCTTTACACTGTTAGAACGATCTGAAAACAATCATATTATTAATGTTCACACTCTAGGATATATTTCTAAAATAATTGTTCTTCTTTGTGTCATTTGTCTCTATTTGGAAGTGCAAATGTAGCACTATTTCAAATTGGCACGAGTTTAAAACACGGAGTCGATCGCTATTGTATTAAGCGACCTGTCTGTGTACCTGACACCCACACGCAAGTTGGGCACTATAAAATCATTATTAAATGTATTTTTTGGAGTTATTTCAGTATGTGGTGACGTTGTTAGCTTCTGCGTTGCAGGAAAATGGTATATGGAACTTTTATTTATTTTCATTTAGATTGTTTATATTCGATTTGACCCCTACTGTACAAAAAATGTGTCCTTTCTGTGACCCTAGACGAGATGACTATCGTGGTAAAATCAATCCATACTCCTTGGAAATTGACATTTTGATGGTGGTCGTTTTTTTTATTTGGATTGTACCAAAATGAAATCTAGAGCAATTTTTCCACATTTTAGCCTCCAATATTTAGAATTACTCTTGGTTGTTTAGCCACTTATTTCTGACATAATTACGCATTTTTCATAATTCTTAATTTCATTGTATTGAAATAAGTCGCCCTAATGAAAATACACTCTCAGGAGTGTCTTGACATAATCCTAACAAAAAAGCATGCAACTGTGCCCATTATCTCTACTGCGCATTAAGTACTCTATATTGTGGGAATGGAACAATGGATAAAATAACTCTCACCAAACAAAATAGCTTTTTTTTTACTGAACGGAAGTGTTTTCCTTTCAATATTTTAACATTGCCATTGGCTTTCATGACCACCTACAAGCTAATTTAAATCTATATTCGGAATAAAGATGTTTTTCTTTCTGTTATCAATCAAAATATCTTAACCTTTATTCAAGAAATGTGCCATTTTCATGTACAACATTGTTCCTGGTTTCCTGAACCGCGCTTAATTTTAATAATGCAGAAGTTTGAATACTCAAACAAAATAATTTGTGTAAATTTTGCATATTTGTGTAAACCTTTGGACTGTTATGAAAAAAACAAAAATTCCGCCAGCTCATACTGATCTCCAAACATGGGCTCAACCATCAATTCTACCGATAAATTAGCCAAAGTACATAACCTTCATTTGAATCTCGTCAGATATAGAGCCCGCGTGGTCTGTCAAGGCTACTAGATTAATGCAATAAATGTCACGTCTTTCGTCGAAATCTGACAGTAATTACAAGAAAACTGGACAGATAACATCCCAGTGTCAACAAAATCTCACAACTCTATGTTAAGAGTGCGAAGCTTGATACATTATAAATTGATAGAAACATGTTATTAAGGGAACAAAGGAAGCTGGTGAAAACATGATATCGGAATATAACAAGTTCAAATGCAGATTGTACAATGGGATGTTCTATGCTATACTATAAAAAAGAGATTCAGTGTTATCAGTTTCGATACAGCAATGTAGAGGACATTCGCTAAATTCGTTGTTCTGCTGTGGAAAATGCGTTATAAGTGTTAAAGGAAGCTGCCACTAACATGTCAATGTTTCCTGTCCGAGAAAAAAGGCTTTAATATATTAACAGCTTTATGTCAGAACCAGGGAAATACATTCTTTAAAACGCGGCCGAAATATATTATTTCGGTTTTACTCATCGATGATAAAGCTAAGATGAAGCTTCATGGTAAATACAATTGAAATCAACCAAATATTCGGATCAAAACTGTTCACAACGAAATTTAAATCGATCAAGGGCCATGACACTGTAAAATATGATTATAAATTTCCACTCTGTGGAATCAAAAGGGACAATTTTTAAAGTTAAATATTACATCTTAATTTAGCTGAAACTATATTTTTAAAAATGTAGATGATACGTTACGTTGACAGAGGGTCTAAACTATAAACGTATGGCTAAAATCTCATCAATGCCATATGAGATAATGTTAGGATGATGCTTAACGGCAAATTTGATCAAAATCAGACAGAAAATAGTGAAATAGGAGTGTTCAAGATCCATTAGAACGCTTGTCAAAGCTTATAAAGGGTGATAGCGCCGCAAAGTACTCGAATTATGCTGGTGTTGAATCTCGATAGGAACTTTGTTAAGATAAAACTCTAAAGCTAATATTGCTTTACATTTTAAAACCATGACTGCAGAGTGTTTATTAGCAATAAAGATGTATGTAACTCCAAGAAAACTAAGTACAATACACTTCTTATTAAACGCACCTGTTTTCTTGTCGAGGTGAAGCTTCGCAGCAATGTGATACACATGAAATGAAAAGTATGCACCGTAACCGTATGCATGGATGGGTGGACAAATAGAAGAATGGCTTGATGTTGGATATTTCCATGTCTACCCATATACGCTGCGTCGGATACTTTGACATCACTATTATTATTGATATTATTATTATTATTATTATTATTATTATTATTACAACAATGCGGTATAAGTCTTTCTTATACACATACAATTTCATGTAGATTTGTAGCAAAATTATGTATGTCTGCATAATGTAGCATACATGAAAAAGAACAAAGTCACATAACGTTACGCGTGTAAGCCAGCCTAGTTTGAGAGTTGCATTATGAGATTGTTGGAGAAGTAAGTCATAATACTGCTTCAGCTGCTTCAGTATCGTCATTAAATAATTATGCCGAGAGATTTATATGTTTTGAAGGTGAAATTTAGTGCCTAAATGCTGATTTTGTATTTTTAATCGTATTCATCAAAATAGAGATACATTCCGCTACAATTTATTATTGTGTCTCCTCCAGAGAAACCAGCAAAATCGATATTAAACATCTGATTTGTAGTATATATAGAGGACCTAAAACGTTTTCCCCTCTAAGAAGAAACCATTCTAAATTTGTTTTATAATTCAATAATAAGAATAAGAAATATAAACAATACCATCCTACTAATGCTAATTAAATCAGATGCACATAAAATAAATTATAACGAACTCAGGAACAACGAATTTTCGTGCATACCAATCAAATTTTCAACTCCGAAGAAAACGAACCTTCTGTTTTACCACAAACATTATGCTAAAATAAGGATTTCTGCAGCAACCAAAAATCAGAAGTAACCACAAAAAAGTGCATTCCAAGAAATAACACATGAATTACTGGGTTGAAAGTGATACTAATGTATTAGACACGTTTAATATTATCATTTGTACCATTACTAGATATTCTGTTCTCAGTTGCGTCACTGGCAACTATTCAAACTCGGTAAAAAAATAATAGACTACCTCGTGTCATAAACGTAAACCTTGCGTATTACAACGAGCCTTATTTTGATTTACTATACTGCACTCTGTTAAAATAAGTTTTTACACATGTATTTTTATTTGTAATCCGATAGAAAAAGTGCCAGGGACAAAGTTCGTTGAGACAAACTACTGTCAACTTTTCAAAAGATCACATCTTGATAATACGTAGACTTACGGAGTAAGTCGGTAAGCAAACATGATAGTTACGTGGTTTTTAATACGTTAATGCAACTTATGCAGGGTTCGCAATCACAACCGTCCGTATGACTATATGATTTTATCTGCATTCACCTATCAAGGAACTCATTAGTTTTTAAGTTTGTTTTCTGCATAAAAACTTTATTTTTAGTCTGGGACATAAAATTAAAATCTTATTCGATTTAGTATTGCATACACAATTAATAATTTGGAAACATTGCGACGACAAGAAAAATTGTTTGTGCCTTGTAACGTTTTAAAATAAATCTTAATTGCATCAACAAAGCAACACCATTAGAAATCGTCAAAGGATTCACAACAGCTGGTGATATGCAAGTGGGCTGAGCCTCGCGTCTTGCTATTGTTGTTATGATACTGGTCTTGAGTGCATTTACAACAAAATTGATGAAATTCAATAGAAAAGGGCACTTTATATTAATTTATTCACATACCGTACGTGTTGCGCGTTGTTTTTGGACTTAGTTGTAAATTTCAAAATGAGCAAGCTTGTTATCTGATCATCTAGGT
>JAQPZY010001667.1:3835000-3845000 GCA_029931535.1 Margaritifera margaritifera
CTTTAAAAAAGTATTGTTGTAAAAGAAGAAGAATAAGATGGAGAGAAGAAAGTGGAGGAAAGAAAAAAGAAGATTGTATGACATCTTGAGTCAAATGTAAAGAATTACAAATCATATAGTTAAAGAAAATTGTGCTCATCGTAGAAAAACCAAAGATTAAAGCAAACTGTGATGTTAGTCAGACTTAACGAAGCTAACGTGTAGTAAATTAGCATGCGACGATGTACTTATGTTTTATGGCGTCACCATATTTTAGGTAACACCTTCGACTCATACAAAATTACAAAGTGCTCTGTTTTCAAATCAAAAAAGGGGAGTAATTTAATTTAGGGAGATATATTCAGGGATCTGTCTTTACATACCAAACAGATGAATTTAAAAAAATTTACTTTACCCAAAGCTGTAAAAGAATTTTAAAGCTCTGTAATATCATTAACATATTATTTGTACAATTAAAGTAACAAAGAACCGAAAAATCACACAAACAAGAGCTCCACACTTATTTATCATAGGAATTGAACTTCTCTCCACTGAGCTCAAGAAGAACAGAAATATTACTGGTATTTTCAATCATGACTGAGGATTTAAACTAGGTCAGTATGCTGATGATGCCTTTTTACTGCCGGATGGCTCTTCGCGGTCTTTCAGAGCTATCATCGGAACTCTCAAGGATTTTACATCAGTTTCTGGTTTACATTGTAATTTATACAAATTTAAAGCTATCTGGATAGGAACACATTTTCAGAAGAAAAAATGTACCCATACATTGAAATAATTTGGTGTACTTCTTCCTTTCGACTGTTTGGAATAGATTTTTCTTTGAACTCAGATGATATGTTAGAATTAAATTATGCAAAGAAGTTAAAAGAAGCCGGAAAAACTTCTGGCTTGTTGGGTAAGGAGAAATATGTCTATTATTGGAAAAATGACTTTGATGAAATCATTGATTTTGACAAAATGTATTCATTTATTCTCAGCATTGCCTAATCCTCCATTATATATAGAAAATGAATTGAACAAAATATTTCTAAATTTTATTTGGAGTGGTAAAACCGAAAGGGTAAAAGAGATACACTTATCTACAGATGGCAGCGTAGACATGGTTAAGGTTCATTCTTTTATTCAATGCATGAAGATCACTTGGATTAAACGTCTTATTTCAAAAGAAGGAGGACTTTGGCAGAGTATGGTTAAAAAACTAATTTGAAGAAAATTTGGACGCATCCAGATATTAAAATTAGTTCCGACAAAATTAACAGAGATTAGTAAAATGTGTTAGTAATACTTTTTGGTAAGATGTTATCCATGCCTGAGCAACATGGAAAAGGGAGCCCTCATCAGTGGAAGAATACTTGTCACAGGATATTCTAAATTTTGTTGATATTAATAACTTTCATTCCCATACAAAATGGCAGTCAAATGGAAAAACATGCATCAATCATAGTCTTTGATAGTCAAGGATCATTATTAAACTTTGAAGCAATACGTCAAAAGGCTCTCACTAATAACTACATTGAATATTTCTCAATTATTTCAAAAATGTCTGGTCATTGAAAAAGAAAGATTAAAAATTATATCGACAAGGAAAACACTCTTATGAATGTAAATTCAGACAAAAATGGTGTTCTTAGCAAATAAGAATTTTAAATCTGTATATAAAGATTTGGTAAATAATTTTTTTGGTAAAATATTTAAAAAAATTATGGAAAACATGAGACTTGGTCCAGACAATTAAGGTGCTAGATACGTGATCAAAACTGGACCAAAAATCTGTAGTCTTGGCTAGGAAGTGCACCAAAGATACAAATTTAATTGAATGTCAGTTTAAATTATGCACAGAATTATTGTAACAAATCAATTTTTTTAACAAAAAAAAAAAGATAATATAATCGATGATGATACTTTTTGTAAACAAGAAATAGAAAGTATTTAACACTTATTTTATAATTGTACAAGAAATAGAAAGTATTTAACACTTATTTTATGATTGTACAAGAAATAGAAAGTATTTAACACTTATTTTATGATTGTACAGTTACTGAAGATTTGGAAAATCCTTTATTGTGTGGATTAGGAATTATATACCAAATATTACGATTTCCAAAAGTGGTGTCTTTCTTGCAAATGACAAGTTTGGTGATATAATTAATTCTTCATTCTGATTGCAAAATATGAAATTATAGGTCACGCTGTGCTTCAAAAAATAATATTTTACAAGATACAAAAGCATTGTTTTATACTACCCAAAAAAATGGAAAATATTTAGCAAAGTTGTATAATCAAACTTTAACAGCTTGTAGAATACTACAGCTAAACATGTCTCTACTATTGAGTGTGTAATTTTATGTATTACTTCCCAATCTGAGTAACACCCTATTATTCTTGATGCATGTTAAGACTCGTGTATGTTCTTCATTTGTGTCTGATTGTATGTGTGTGTGTATGAGGGAGAGAGAGAGAGAGAGAGTCTGCATGCGATATTTATTTGCATTTATATATTTATATTTATTAATATAGACTGTGCAATCGAAGAGTCATAACTGCTCAATAATTATGCATAACTCCCTTAACACTGCGTCAGGTGGTGTTAAAAGGAATTTATAAAATCCTGACAGTCAAGTTTCAATAAAAAAGAAAAAAGAAAAAAAAAAAAAAAAAAAAAAGAATGTTTCCAGATCGGTTCATGCGTTTTTCAAAACTCTTCTCCGGTGTAAATGACGTTCATGTACAGATCATTCGTCCTGTAAAAATACCGTAAACTTCGTAAAAACATTAGTAAAAACAAAAAACATCACATAACTACTTTGATTATTCAATGTTTAATAGTATATAAGACATTCGTTTTGTGTATGTGTGTGCGTGTGTGCCAAACTTGTGTTTTCAATAGGGTTTCTTTGTTTTGTTTTGAGAAGAAGAAAAAAACAAAGAATGGCGGCAAAACAAATTTTTAAAACGGTCGTATTTCTTTAATGTAATGTATAAAAAGATTGTGTATATCTTTCTGCTGTATCTATTTATTTGTGCATTTTACTTAAGAGGTATTTAGGCACAATGAATTCTAAATTCTTCGTTTCATTTACAACAAGTTATAAACACTAATTATTGTCAGTACCGTTTTTGTACTACAAATTCACGCCAGATAGAAAACAAGCGCGGTCATGAAATAACAAAAGTAATACTGTTTCCAAATACAAAGTTGTTTCTTGATTTGGAGAAAATCCACAGATTCTACATTTTAAGGGGTAAACATCTTTTTTACTGAGCGCATGGTTGAGGTTTTTGAGAATCTTGTCTTAGTCGAGTATGGTCGTAAAGGAACATCAATTAACAGCGGTCTGCAACGAAGAATGGCTTGTCCATTCCAGTGCGAAAAAAGTATGCACGAAAAATGTCTATGGTCGAAAAAAATATATGTGAAAGTGTGATGCACATCGAATAATACTAAAAAATACAATATTGCCAATTATGTCCGCAAAAACACCGTTACCGCCTAAAAAAAGAAGAAGTTTAACACTGTCATTCAGATGAATTCTGGTATATTTTGAAAGCCAAGTTTTCAGTGACAGAAGAAATCCGTTACTCAATGATTTCATCTTAAAAACCGCAATTCTTAAAACTTGAACGAATTCAAAATTAAATCCGTCGTTTTTAGTTTTGTTTTTGTTGAAGAATACATGCATTTTAATTAGACCAATTAAAAATTAAATCTCTTTTTGTTAGAATACATACATTTTTTTAACCAATTAAAAATTAAATGTTTTTTTTTTTTAAATTTTTTTAGAATACATACATTTTATTTTAACCAATTAAAAATTAAATCTGTTTTTTTTTTTTTTTTATTTTTTTTTTTTTTTTAGAATACATACATTTAATTTTAAAAAAATTAGAAAGTAATTGGAGTCTTGTTTAATAATGCATAACCTCTGGAAATTAATAATGTTCTATAATTCTTTGTATCTAATACCATCGTCTTACACAGATAAAATTTCAAACCTTAAGACTTTTTTGTATCTAGAATGGAAAAACTCATCCATGTAAATGCGGCCTTAGTCAATGATTTTACTTTCGTTGCTCATGGGTCCCCAGTCTGCGGGCTAAATTTTCCAGTAATCTTCTTAAAGAAGGCCGGGGAGGGTGAGAGGGATTAAATGTTAGATAAGTCGAGTTTCATGACCCGGTCACCCGATCTGGTAGAAAGAGGATATCAAAGTTAGTTTAATTCATCTTTTGTTCGGAGTCTCTTCAAAAGACTCTCTCAATAACTAATTTATTTTACAGCTTTTCAAGTTAATCCACTCATTCCTTTCGTTTGAGATTTAATTGAATCTGAAAGTGAACTGTTTAGTCGGTTGGTAACAATTGTCCATGGTTAAGTTTTTGATAAGCCTTTACGTTATCCAAATTAGGATTGACACTTGTACCGTACTTACTCGCTTGGAACTAATCTATGCTACAAATATGCACGTAATCTATGCTACAAATATGCACGCAATCTATGCTACAAATATGCACGTAATCTATGCTACAAATATGCACGTAATCTATGCTGCAAATATGCATGTAATCTATGCTGCAAATATGCACGTAATCTATGCTACAAATATGCACGTAATCTATGCTACAAATATGCACGTAATCTATGCTGCAAATATGCACGTAATCTATGTTGCAAATATGTAACTAATCAATGCTGGAAATATGCAAGTTATCCATGTTGCAAAGATGGCAAACGAAGATTTTACCGTTACTCCTTGTCGCGGGAGAGAGGAACCATATTGTTTCATTCAGCTAACAGTAAAGCATTGATTAATAGGCGTAGGCTCACCATGTGTTGTCAAGACTGTATCTACATTTTTACTGGTTTAAGTTACAAAACAAAATAGTAAATTTGGTAGTGCTAAGCCCGAAAACAAACAGTCCCTTAGAGCTCAATAGTATAGATAGCATTGACACACGGACAAAGATCCAAACAGAGTTGCATTGAACTTCTAACCCCCATTCCAAAGAAAAGTTTTGATATCGGATTGATGAAGGATTGAGTGCCATTATAATTTTATACCGGACTGAAATAGCCGTGAAAGATTTAATCGGGTTATTTTTCAGTCGTATCAAATTATAATCGACTTTTTCTATAACTGTCACTTGTCAAACTCTAAAATGGCGTATATTCCAGTCGATCCGGAATTAGCAACACTTTTCACGTCAGTTATAGTTAATAATTAGAGAAAAGGAAATCAAGAATTGTCTCTAAGATTAGAATAAAACTAATCTTGCCAAATGAACACTTTTTTTAATTATATTTTCTTGTTCCCAAAACGTTACAGTGTTCCCAGCGTCTACCATCAATAGTATCAGAATACATATCATTAATGGCCAAAACATAAAGCAAAATAATTCGAAAAGAGGGGGAGGAGGGGGTGGGGGCAATGTGGCGATATCGGAGAAGAAATCGTCAAAAGTCCAAACAAGGCAAACTATGTTACATTCTAAAAGGTTATATCATCACTTACCATTTTGTAATTTTAAACTCTAAGGTAAATGAAAAAAAAAATTATTTTGCACTTTCAAAGAAATAATAAATGATATTTTCTACTACGATAAGCTAAATAAACCTAGAAATGCTATCGACTCTCTCAGAACATGACAAATCTGCCCCTCCCCCTCCCTCCAACTCCCACCCACAAGAAAAAAATTCAGCACGATGATACCTTATAGATATACACAGGTGCCCGCTTGGTATAAGTTGCTTGTGGTCTATCTTTCTTGGCTCGTATCATGTACACACGTCGATATTGACAGAAAATCCGAAATGTTAGACATCTGGGATATGTATGTATTGATTAAACGATAATTTTCTCCCCATGTTCATGTGTAAACGATAGTGGCATTTCACCAGGCATACAAGCCCGAGAGTTTCACCTTCGGAACTCAAATAACTACTGCTAGAACACCTTTGCTACTGGGCAACAAACAAATTCGCATAAATCCCTGCCTCATATTTATCATGGACTGTTGCTTACTCGCCTGATAATTTGGTTTTACAAAAACAAATCCTTGGGTGTCAGGTTTGTATAACACTGGACTTGTGGTATTTACTCGGGGTATACATCTCGCGTTTCAATACACTTTGTCTGCTCAGTGTCGGAACCCAAGAATATCTGGTTTTCTTATATCTTGTTATGTACATTTCTGCTTCAGTTGTAGGTAAGCGAGAGCGCTCCTTAAATGAATCTAAATGCCCCTTTCCCCAATATTGTATTGTACCCAACAGCGTGATCAGCGTGATGCCAGTGTAGTTCATACATTACAGAGAATAGCCTTCTGCTCAAAAAGTACATGTGAAATTTGTACAAGTAAAAAAGAAACAAAAAAAAAAAAAAAAAAAACAAATGCATGTAATTCTTTATGTGCACAAAAAGATGTATTTATCAATACTTCTATACTTTATATAAATTTAGAGATTGTCTATGCGTCACACTCAATTTATGATCATCTCTATAGCACCAGCGCACGAATTTAATTTAGCGATATTCTCGGAACGACTTCATGGTAGTGCATGAATTATATGCCCCCTCCCTCCCCCCGGAGTTAGTTCCGGTATAAAATATGCACGCGGTTTAGCGTGTTGGAAGGAATCGAATCTCCAACCTCCGATGCTAAATATTTTATTGATGTAGTTTTCTTATATGAAATTTCATGTTTTTATTTCTCATTTCTGTATTTAAAAAAATTGCTTTATTTTATCTGCTAATATTAATTGAAATTTAATTGATATACTCGATTTAACATGTAACATAAAACAGGATTTATGACGAAGCTTAGTATCTGTTCACTTGTTTTCCTTTTACATATTAGCGTGAGGAAAAAAAATAAGATCAGGAAGATTGATAGATCAGGAACGATCTTTAAATTTATTTCTCACCCCTTTCCTTTTACTTACACATTTCAAGTGCTATTGTTCGTTGTTAAAAAAAATACTAATAATTTTTTTTAAATAATATTGATAATAATAATAATAATAATAATAATAATAATACATAGAAACGGTGTACGTTAGCAATTCAATTTGAGGACTCGTCTTCAGTTGCAAAATTTTCTACTTTTGGATTTTTATCTTTGTTTATTTAATCGTAAGTCACTTTTAAATATCATGATTATTTTTGTTGAATAAATGCGAGGCATTTGGCGTTTTCAGTCGGATTAAAATCGAAATCTCAGACATAACAAAGATCTGACAAGCACATGTCAATGTTCATGTTCTAGTGACCTTTGAAATTTCCGGCCAACTTATTTTTAGATAAAAAATTGCATTTAGTGTTAAGGAGAGTTATCGTTATTAACGGAATGTTCCGAATGTCGTTTTTCACTTTCCGCAGTATGAAAACTGTAATTTGATTGGTGAATAGAGCGCGACTCTGTATCGGTATATCTAGATTCTATTCATATTGTTGGGGTTTATAATATGAACGATTGATTTGATTTTGTGGGGTTAAACGCCATTTTCAGCACATGATAGGCTATACATGGCGGCCAGTATATTTGGTTGAGGAAGAACCCGGGAAGAACCACCGACCCACGGAAAGCTACTGGCAAGCTTTCTCACATACCCACGTTGCTCGAGCTGAGACTCGAATCCACGCGGACAGAGGTGAGATGTGAGTGATCTGTAGCCTTAGACCACTCGGCCACCCGGTGCCCCTTTGTAATATGATAAAAATGCAAAGTGTTGTGGTCAAAATGTATATAGTTTAAAGATATTTTATGTGACAAATTGTTTAACGTGCTCTACAGCATCGGTAACAACAAAACTGATATTAGCATACGTCATTTTAACATTTTTAATACATCTACTTTTGTTAATTATTTTCATATCTCGGATACTGAGCCACTGGTTAGAATTTATTTTCATATCTCGGATACTGAGCCACCGGTTCGAACAGGGACGATTGATGAATGAATTTCGAAGTATACTTGAAGTCTTGCATTCAAATGCGTTTGGTGTGCTTCTCCGCTACTTCATCAAGAGTCAACCAAAAGTACCGTCTATACTAGAGTATAAGTCAAGTCCAACTGCAAGCAACATAGACCCTGATCTGCTGTCGCATAATGCACCGGCAGCTCAGGGCCTATATTGTTTGTTCCACTGATTACTCCTAACAACTGCATCGACCCAGATATGGGTCTATACACTTAACAAACTGCATAGACCCAGATCTGGGTCTATACAGTTTCGAGTTGGACTCCATTTATAAGCCAGTACAGACATTAGTACATATGCAGTGTTGTGTTCATACAGAAATAGTACATATGCAGTGTTGTGTCCGTACAGTAGTAGTACATATGCAGTGTTGTGTCCTTAGAGTAGCAGTACATATGCAGTGTCGTGTCCGTACAGAAATAGTACATATGCAGTGTTGTGTCCGTACAGTAGTAGTACATATGCAGTGTTGTGTCCTTAGGTTAGTAGTACACATACAGTGTTGTGTTCGTAGAGTAGTAGTACATATGCAGTGTTGTGTCCGTAGAGAAATAGTACATATGCAGTGTTGTGTCCGTACAGTAGTAGTACATATGCAGTGTTGTGTCCGAACAGAAATAGTACATATGCAGTGTTGTGTCCGTACAGAAATAGTACATATGCAGTGTTGTGTCCTTAGGTTAGTAGTACACATGCAGTGTTGTGTCCGTAGATAAATAGTACACATACAGTTTTGTGTCCGTACAGAAATAGTACATATGCAGTGTTGTGTCCGTACAGAAATAGTACATATGCAGTGTTTTGTTCGTACAGAAATAGTACATATACAGTGTTGTGTTTGTACAGTAGTAGTACATATGCAGTGTTGTGTCTGTACAGTAGTAGTACATATGCAGTGTTGTGGCCGCAGCTGTTATATAGGATCTTGACATCGACGGATGTGGTGACTTTTTCATGATTACTAGTTGGGTGAATGGGCAATACCATATTTATTATTTTATTTATTGGTACGCGTTAATAAATGGGAATGTTGCACTAAAAGGCATTTCTATCCATTGTAATGGAGGATAAAAAAATATATTCTGGTTATAGTTAGTCCATCCTTTCGTTTTTCCTTACTGTTCTTTCTATATTGATATCTTAAAATATGGGAAAATTTGCATGAAAAGTTACTATTTATTTGTCAGTTCGTCTGTCCGTTATTGTTTAATCAGTTTTATGTGTGGAAATGAAAGGACTACGTTATGTTCGGATACCTGAAGATCATAAACTAAATTGTATTTACAACAAGTACACGCAATATATGTAAATAAAATGCTAGTGTCGACGTATGAATCATACACGTGCATATCCGTCAACTCAAAAGGCAATTATCTTTCATCAACAAACCAGTCCGAAGACAGTTTTGTCAGATTTGCAAACGTGGTGAACGATAGTTCCCGTAAGGACATTTGTTCAAAATGACAACCTCGAACATTCGTTATTTAACGCATTTTCATCTACATATATTCGAATTGTCGAAGAATCTGGCCAATTTTGAAATGCCCGTTAGTCAATCTGTCAGTTTTCTTTCTTCTTCTATGTACTAGATTTAAAAAGGTTTAAAGACTTCGACGAAGTTTCTTTTTCCTAGTCTTCCCGTCTTCATCCACTCCCAGAATGCATTGTGTTCTGACTCCTGTATCTCTGTAAGATCTATATGCTTTGCAACAAATTTACACATTTTCAAACTTAAAGATTTTTTTATAATTATCTACCTTACCTTTTCTTTGTTTCATCCTACAGTGTATATATAGTTTGCACTGTATGTATATTTTAAGTAGTTAAAATAGTATTTGAAACTTAGTATTAGTATTCCATGCACTATTTTGCAGAGGTGTTAAATATGGGGATTTAAGTCAACTTATTTTGCCCTGTTTATGATGTGTGAACCCAAAGTCACGTGTCAAATACGGGCAGTGAAACGTTGACAAAAGTAAATGGAATGGAGTGCAATGAACTGTAAAATAGATTGGTCCTTCT